>CM021317.1:6271477-6283362 GCA_010645155.1 Tigriopus japonicus
TCGCCGCCGTGATAATTCAAGATCTCCACACCGCTCGTCCCTCTCCGGGTCCATGGTGCCCCCCGGTATTAGTCCTGGAGCCCGAAGTACAACCTCTTCCAGTGGGGGTCCGACCGACCCTCTGCGCTTGGAACGAGGTGGGCCATCACCTCTAGTCAAGAAAGAGGACCGACCCTCGAGTGCCTTGGACATGACCACGTCCACTAGCCGGCCCAGTTCGCGGGCCAACACTGCGCTTTCCGATGAGATCTCCATTGTGAAGCCTGAGATGAAGCGCGAAGACTCGAGTAATGAGATCACCGTTGTCAGCGAGAAAGAGGGCAATACCACCATCGCTCACAACGGAGGACGCTCAAGTGTTCATGAGAGGTCGTCATCAGTGTCTTCCTTGAAACGGGGCCATAGTCCAGTGGTGAATAGTGCCATATCCTCCAAGGAGCGACTGAGTAACCCTCCCAGTCGGAGTGGAAGTGACCACCGATCGGCCACATCCTCTCTTCCCCCAGTATCACGAGGTCTTCATCTCCCACCACCCCCTCCTCCGGGAGCGGTCAGTCACGGTATGCTTTTCCCCAATATGAGCTCTGCCGTGTCAATGGGCGACCCGAGAAGTCTTTACGCCAATCTAATGGCTTCTGTGGGCTCCCATATTCCCGTGTCGCACGCCTCGTCCTTGTTCTCATTAGCCGGGGGAGGCCCTGGGGGCATGCTCTCTCTGCCGGGTATGGACCCATTTCGAGACCCCTATCGCGCAATGGCTATGTACGGAAGCAAGGATCCTCTGAGAGAAGCCCGTGAGAGAGAGTTGCTGCGCCTGAATCCTTTGGGCTCCATGATCATGAGTGAACAGGACCGTGCTCGGATGGCGTCCTTAGGGTATCCTCCCGTGACGGCTGCGCCTCCTGGTCTGTTTGGTCCTCATTCTTCTATGGGTATGCTCGGTGCTAGTGGCTTCCCTCCTCATAGTTCAGCTGCTGTGGCTGCAGCGGCTGCGGCGGCTGCCAAGTCACCTTATGGATTGTATCACCCACCGCCACCGGGCTTTCCACCAGGTGCAGGCGGGGGCTTAGGGAGTTTGGGTCCTCCCGGTATGCCTCCGGGCATGAATGGAGCCTTAGGGGGACCTCCAGGACTTCACGGGAAGGACTTCCCTCGATGATGAAGCGTGGGCAACTACCAATGTCAATAATTCCCTTCAGAAAGAATTCCTCCATTGTCCTACCCCTCCTCAAGAAGACACACACACGCAAACCCTTGCTCGTAGACCTCAAACCGAGGTAGAGAGTTTTAGATTTGTATGATCAATGTCAGGGATAGATCCATCAGCACCTTCTAAAAGCAGTCAACCATCGTCTTCAATTTGACCGAGCATCCGCCAGGAAGAACCAAGTTCTCGATTGTTCTTTGAGAAGAAGCCTTGATGGAGATGATCCTAGTAACCTCCAGTATGATGGGTTGATATTTTAAATCGCATACTTAGCCTCCGGCCCTCCTTCATATTTGATGGATAATATTACGTTTATTTCCAAGAGCAGCCACATTGTTCTTATGCCCGCCGTGTCCGGTTTGTTTCTCATGCTACAACCAACGAGTTTGCCCACTTAAACAGCTCCTTGTTCAACTTTCTTCCCCAAAAATGGCTCGTGAACCTACTTGATTTGCTCCCGTTTGAAACAAATTCATTTATATGGATGAGGACGTGTTATTATAATATCTCTATATATAGCCTCAAATGATGTCCAACCCTCATCTCTCCGTCACGTTTTCTTGATCCTCCACCCCTCCTTAGTTGACCAATATGTTGTTGCTTTTCGTTCATCTGTCTTGGAATGATGAACCTCCCTTGGGCCTTAAAGTTATGCAGGGCGGAGACCTGTTTTAAGTTTCATGAGCAACCTCAACCACATAATCATCTTCATTAATGCTATATTATCACCATGCTGTAGCTGTGAGAAGATTATTATCGTCAGTGTTCAATACAAATTGAAATGAAATTTGCTTCGGTTCATTCATTTATTTCTCTACATCACAGTCCCGATTCCTTTTTCAATACAATTATCACAGATATTTCTTTCCTCAAATGAATCCCGACCATCCGATGTACATTTGAGCTAGATTCGTTTCGGAAGTGGCTTCTTTAATAAGAAAATTGACTTGCCCAGACACGGACAAAGGTTGCTTGAAGGTCTTGCTTTGACTTCGGCTCGTCATCTTGGCCACGATCCCGCGTAAACGCTCTTCAATTGCATTCAATACTTCAACAGCCCGTTGATTGACTATCTCTTCCTGAACCTTGGATTGTCCTGGAGCTCCTCCACGTTCTCTACGACTAGCCCATTCAACCAAAGGATCGAAGTAGAAAGGCCTCAAGGCCGACATAAGCACGTCCTTTTGGTCCCGCATCAATTTTAGAGACGCCTCGCAAGCAATTTGGAAAGGTCCGGCGTGTCCACACGGACCCATGGCATGGACCATATTTTGAGTCAGTCGAAAGGGAACAATCTCGGGAACTCTGAGATCCGTAGCTTCTTCAAAGATACAATTGAGATCCACATGGACAATGTCTCCGTTGCTCGAATCAATGAGAAGGTTCTCGTTGTGTCGATCGCCCAAACCCAAGATGTAACCCACCATGGACATGACGGCCGCGGTTCGGATATAACGGAGACGAGCCAAAAACCAGGTTTGAGGATCGGGAAAGTTGTAGATGAACCAGTCGGCAAATACGGGAGGCTGATGTCGTTTGAGGAGGATCTCGAACTTGTTCTTGTTGTTCTCGAAATCGTCTTTTACGGCGCCGTATTTGGCGATATCGTCACGATTGATGGGTTTGACGCCGCGGTCTTCCAAGTAGATCTTGGCCATGACGGTTCGAAAAGGCATGAGATTATCAACCCATTCGATGATACCATTTGTCTCGTCCAATGGGGTTACTTTCTGTAGGTAATAAAAAAGAGGAATTTAAAGTTATAGCCTTACAACTGGTTGTCTTATATTTGTCCCCGTGTGTCACAAGGTGGAAAGTTATTTTCTAAAAATTCTACATCTATTTCGACTATTATCTACATTTGCATCAGTATCATATATTTTAGATTTTAGTGCACTTCTGGCATCACTGGCGCTTTACCATTGCACAAACGAAGGTGAAAAGTAAAGCTAATCCAAAGCAATGAAAACCTGTCCAAAAAGCAGTGATGGCGCCCAATAAAGACTTAAATCTTATTCCTTGCGAGTTATTATGCCTCTTCATAATTGCTTAAAGCCAAAATCATCCAGTAAAATTCAAGACTGGCGTGTGCCTCTAGAAGATGGAACTGAATCAATAAAAAAAAACAGTTAAATTTTTACCGTTTGAAGACAAACAGGGTTATAAAATGGAATATTTAACTTACGTAAGTCCGAATTCGTAGGTTCCGTTTTCGACATTCCGTATCCTTGGAGAGGAGTTCATTAAGAAGATAGCAAAAATCAAGCAATCGGCCATCTTTTCTCAAATCATCTTTGGGTTTGCACAAAAATCCGTAAATCTTGCCATCCGTGCCAACCAAAGAGATCTTCTTCGGCTTGATCTTGGAAAACATGATCGAAACCTTGTCCTTGAAGCGATAAAAACCGACCTTACCACCCAAAAATGGGGCGTGTCGATCCCGGTTGACCTCCACCGAAGGAAGGACCACGGACATTTGCTTCAAATTCGGGATCATGATGTTGGAAAATCCGGGTTTGGCCAATAACTTTGGAAGTTCGGGCAACACCTCCTCCATGGACACCTCACCTTGTTCAGATGCGGGAAGTTCAATCAGCTTATTCAGTGTCTTGGTCAGATCCAAAGCATCCTGGAGGAATTTTTGCAGGTCTTTCCTTTGAGAAATGACCATTTCGAATATTTGTTTGCAACGTTCGCGTCTGGCAGGAAACGAGGAGTTGCACAAAGCGACCATGTGCCAAAAAACTTGGTCCGGATACTCCATGAAGGTTCGAACGAGAATATCCTTCAGCACACCCCAAACCTCGGGATGGGCGTGACACAAACGAGATGTCATAGTGGGGAAATTGACGAATAAGAAATACTTGGGCACCTTCTGCGACCAATTCCGCACGAAATCCGTGGCTTTTGAAAACTGTTTCCTGAGCAAAATCAAGGTTTGCGAGGATGGATTTTTCTCTTTCTCCAAGTTGTGCAGACGCGTTCCCAGATCAAACCATAGAGTTAACAATCGAGGTAAGGCCAAATGGACATGCTTGGAACCATGGATCACCAAGGAACGACAATAGAATCCAATGGCATTGGTTACTGGAGTAACTACCCGTTCCAATTCCTCGATCTTGTAGTTCTTCCCGATTTGCTTGTCGAAGAACTTGGCCAAGTAAAAGTAGACATCCTCATTGGTGGGATCCGCATTTTTGGCCTCTTGGTAGAGTAAAGGCACACTCTCGGTTTCCAAATTGGCAGCCTCGTCCGTGAATCTGGCCAATAACAACTTGGCCTCACCCAGGACGTCTTTTTCATGGGCATCGCAATCCAATTGCTTGATATTCATCCCGGGTTTGTAACAAGGAAACATGGCAGGAATGCCTTTCTTCAAGATGGAAATGGCTTCTTCCCGTCGATTACGATCCCAAGCTAACTTGGATTGTTCCAGAAAGTGATCCACCAAGGGATACCTTTCAGTTTCAATCAGCAAATTGAAAGCTTTGTTCAATTGTCCACTTTTACGGGACACATTGGCGGCCAAGAGCCAAGTCTCTCCCAAATATTTGGCAACCAAATCCTTCAACTTGGGATTAGACTCTAATTTCTTGAGACTCAAATCCAAAAGGCCTCTTCGCAGCTTAAAAATAGGTTCCAAGCTTTTTGTCGAGAGTTGGACGAATCCGGATCTCCTTTTCAGGGCTTCAAACACCTTCCGAATGTCGTTTTCAGCGGGAGGAGATTGGTTTTCGGTGAAGATGAGCGTTCTAGCCAAGGATTCGATTTCATGGAGCATGTGAAGCTTGACTAGATGTTCATAAGCTCGATGGTAAGCTCCTTGTTCCATGGAAGCAGCCGTGATGGGTTGGATCTCTTGAAGTTGAACAAAAGCGAGTTGCTCATAGAAGGACTTCTCGTCGTGTTTATGAATGGTACTTAACAACTTTCCGATCCCTTGGTCCCAATTGTAGACACACTTTTCTCCATTAACGGTCAATTGATCCAAGTCGTTCCATTGTCCCAGTTGCCAGGCCACTTGAACTTGGTACTGTTTGAAGCTGGGGTCTCGACTCATTTTGCTATCGAGACCTTTGAGGAGCATTGAGGCCAAATGAGGCTGATCAATCTCGAGATAACATCGAACTAGCCCTTTCTTAATAGCTTCATCACCCAATTGTCGTTTACCAAGAGCCTCATAGCAAGCCAAGGCATCTTGGAAATGACCGGTGGATTCGAGTTCAAAGATCCGTTCCTCAAGGGAAGGTTCGGAAGTGCGAACTTGGGCAATGCCTTTGAGAAAGTCATCTTCACCGAGTGCTCCATAAATCTGTTGGATTCGATGGATGTTGGCCGAGAACTCGTTGGGATTGATTTTCAAGTGAAGTTCCAAATGCTTCACGGACCTTTCGAAGGCTTTGTGACGGAATGCTGCTTCAGAAATGGCTTGGTGAGAGATGGACTCGAGGAAGGCACTTATGGCCATGTATTCAGGATCTTTGGACTTGACTTTCTTGGCGGTGTCGGATTTACGTTTATTGGCCATGAGGATGGTGTATCGCTTGGCTTGCCAACGAATCAAATGGTCCAAAATGGAGAAGACGGTTTGTGTGGACAATCGCTCTAACCCTTTTCCCTCTCCTCCTTGATGAATGTGTTGGTCATTTAAGATGAATGTGATCTCTTTGATGATATCTTCAACGTCCTCGGATTTTCCAGTTGTCACAATATTCACTAGATGTTGAAGAGAAAGGAAATAGGAGTCTCTCAAACAAATATCACATTTACTTTGAAACGGCACTTCAAGTAAACGATCGATTGACGGAACAACAAATCAAAGAAACCAATGAACACTCCCACTGTTAAAACACGACATTAGTAATACTTAAATCTTGCTTATAACAAACTTACCTATGACATGAGGTACAATGAATTGAGCGAGTTGTAAATTGGTTCTCAGGGTTGGTTTACAGGAGGTGAAGACCATCTTGGCACGTTTCTCAACAACTTGCGAGAACAAATGATAGCACCAATTCGCCAACCATTTATGGTACGTGTTTCCAGCATTCGTTTTGTAAATAGGAATGGGAAACGAGCAGGGTTTGCCAACCACCGTATACAGGGACGTCATGAATGGTTTGATCACTTCTCGCTCTTCATCCGTGAGCAAATCCCAAATGGCTCTGCCATCTCCGGTGGAGCTGTTTCCGTTGATCTTAAATTCTTTAACGATCTCTTGCAAGGAATAAGAGCTCTTCTCGGAATCATTGGAATCCGTGGCATTCAGATAGGCTCTCACGAGATTGCGAATGAGCTCTCGAACAAACTCGATATCCGTTACGTACAAAGCAATGTCCTTGGGAGCGTGCTTGGTCAGATTTTGGGTCACTTGTAATCGTCCCGCATCCACAGCTCCAATTTGACCCAAGACTTGTCCCGCTAAACTGACCACATTGGCATCTGAGTCTCTTGTGGCCACCAATACTCGATGAAGAAGGTCTCCAATCACGGGATCCGCTTTGTTGGAACCGACGATCAGTCCATGTAAAAGATCGGTATTTGTTTCTATGAGCTGGAATAGGAACATATTTGAAGTATAGATATTCATTTAAGAACAGATTTGAGTATACGTATATTCAGGCACAGCATGCTTCTAATTCATTGACTCGAACTATTCCCAAAAAACATCCTTACTTTAACCGCAAGATTTACGCTCTAGTTTTGCTGGAATTCTTTAGTTCAAAGTTATTCTGGCCAAATAAAAAACGACTGATTATCTTGTTTGGAACTTTTTCTGGGGATATTTTTTGTGTGGGATGCGGATTTTTTTATTAACGCTACAAGTAATGGGATTCCTTGTAAAGAAGGATTACAAAAAATCCAAATCCATATTCTTTCATCCCACCCTTTTTTATAAAAAGAGGGTCGCTCGTTAATGTAATTTTTATTTCATGTCGAGAATAGTCCTTACCATAAAACAGTACTTTGATAAAAAAAAGTTTTGGTTACTGACGACAAGAATTATTTTAGATATTTAACTTACGTTCTTAAGTTTGCGAAGGGTGAGAAGTTTCACGTCCACGTTTTCATTGTCGAGACATTTGAAGACAGATTTGATGACGACTTTGAAGGGAGTGTTCTCGTTGATCATGAGATGACTCCGAATGGCACCATTCACCTCTTGAAAAGCCTCATAATCCGGCAGAAACGTGAGTTGATGACACCAATCCTTGAGATTCTCCCCTTCCTTGAAAATCAGGCTCTTGTACATCTCCAGAATATCGGTGAATCCCATGTCATAAAACACGAGGGTCATGGCGAAAATGGGAGCCAAAACCGGTCCCAATGCATTTGAATCCAGGGATTTGGACAACTTGATCCAAGTCTGGACCAAAATGGGCACCGATCCAGGAATCTTGGCCGCAAAACCCGTTTGGAGGGAAGAAATCACCTTGTGCTTGACTTTGGCCACATTATCTTTGCCCAAAAAGTCCACCAAATCGTGAAGAGAGCGTAGAAGGTCCAACTTCTGATCATTGGACACATGAACATTGAGCAACTTTTGGTCAAAGTAACCCAAAACTCCCAACATCCGAGGTTGAAGATATTGGGCCTAAAAACACACGCAACACTTAAAAAAAGAAAAGAAACAATTCAGTGTAAAAGAAGCCCTTACCAATTCGTCTTTAGTAGGCTTTCCGTTGAATTTAAAATTCTTATCGTTCTGAGCCATCCATTGGCAAGCCAAAATAACCTTTTTATTGTGTGAATGGAAGCTGCGTAAGAGCTCCGTGATCACGTTTTGTCGATGGCTTGGTAAAAGTTGGCTCAATTTGACTTTGGTCTCGTCTTCGATCAGTTGAACACATTCGACATATTCTGTCGATGAGCTGTGATTCACAATATAGGGAAAGATGTATTGAAGGTTCTCGACGATGAGATATCTTGTTTTGCTCCCCGATCTCCATAACTTCGCCAAATCGTCCAAAGCAGTTTTAGATTTGTTCCGAACACATAACAAGATCAGTTCCGGAACAATGTAATGGGCATTTTGCTTCAGAAAGCTGTTCCGGGTCAAATGCTCAAAAACGGTCATGACATAGGAAAAAGTGGTCCAGACCCCTTTCTTGACGAGTCCTTCGGTAACTTTCGATAGAATCGGCCCTTTGAAGACAGCAAAGTGATCTCGCAGAAAATGAGCCGTGTGAACCACGGTGCTCACGTGACATTTTGGATCTAGGAGCAATTCCATGATGGCTTGGACACATCGAGGCCCAATAGATTGGACCTTCAAGGACCCAAGATTCGTCAATGAAGGACAAAGCCAATCCACGAAAGCCGATCCTTGACTTGATATGGCTTTGCGGACACAATCCTCCAAGCAAGTCATGACATAGTCGCAGACCTTGTCTTGATCAAACCATCCATCATATGGAATGGTGTTGGGATTGAAGTCCTGGATCTCCTTCATGTGGCCCGAAGAGGCAATTAAGGCATTGGGGACAATCAAGGATGGGATGTGAGCGGCAAACTTTAAGGCCAGTGAATCTCTTTCGTCAGTGTAGTTCATAAAGATACTCGCGGTGGACAAATCGATCCCCACGTGATTCGACAAGGGCTTGATCAGACTCAACACGAATGTTTTAACATTCACGTCCTCGTGACCAACGAGTTTGAGTAGATGAGTCACATCCGCCAAGGTCACATTCCCCGAAGGTGAAGGGTTTAAGGCTTGGCCTTTGTCACAACGCATGCATCGAACCAGGATCTCTCCTTTGGACCTCTTCAATTGGGTCAATTTGGAATGGGTACAAACGAGAAGTCCTGCAATTTTGGCCAAAAGTGGGATGCAAATCTTGCGATCATCCGAGAAATTAATCGTTTCCTCCACCAAGTCTTGAATAAACGCAAACACATTTGGCCCCATTTGATGGGCAAACAAGGGAATGTTCTCAATGATGGCACGACAAAGGATCGGATCTTGGTCTTTCCAGGCTAATTTTAAGGCCAAGGTTCGCCAATTTGGAGCAACTTGCTTGGGTAAGAGACTCAAACATTGGATGGCTAAGGACTTGGACTCCTCTAGAATTTGTCTCTTGACTTGAGGACTGATTTGAATGAGATTTTGAGATCGAGCATCGCCGATTCTTAGATCCAAAAGCTTCAATTGTCCATCCATCCAAGGTAAAGTGCAAATGGCAGCGATCTTCAAAAGTTGCTGTTGAGAGAACGTCTCCAAAGGTTGGAAATATTGCAATTTGTAGACTATGCTCAATGATGAATGGAAAACCGAGGAGTCGCTTGGTTTTTGAATGATTTTTTCCAAGGCGGTTTCGATGAAGACATCCTTGATATCCCGGGATAAAAAGTCCAAGTATTGTTTGGGGTGATTGTCCTCCATATTGGCCAAAATTTTCGAGGCGATATCGCAAGTCCATTGGATATGAGAAAACGTGAGGCATCCAGTGCTCTCTTGGGACTCGACCATCTCGTGGATCTTCTTCCATGTTGGACTCTGCTTGAATACATTCTCCAAGGATTGGCTGGGTTTGAAAAGCAAAAGAAACACTACATTAATCTTTTGTCTTTCCACTTCAACTCATAGCTACAAAACCCTTTCTTGTTGATCAGATTACTAAAGACAGTATTCATGAACCAGAGAGAGTCCCACGTCCCCTGACCGATTTTTAGGTATGTACCTTAGGAACTGTGACTCCGAACTCAATCTCAAAAGTTCCAAGTGTATCACTCCCCAAGGACAAGACTAAATGTTTGATCAGTTTTACAACCAGCCACAAGTTTTCAGTAAACAGGTCAAGATTATGATCAAGGTCAATAATGGAACGTGGTCTCATCCCTGTGAATCATATTCGCCTTGGGATCATCATTTTAAGCTTTTAAGGGCTTGAATCCATGCCACCAAACTTACCCGTGTAACACATTGCCTTGAACTTGTCTTGACACAAAAACTTCGAACGCGATGTGACACGCTAAAACATTGCAACTGGGCAGCTCCCATTTCAAGAGCGGAGCCAGCTCGCTCACAGAGAATACAAGAGAGCGCTCATAATCAGTGCTCTTCAGAGGAAGCGAGGGCGAGGAAGAGGAGGCTGACCGGTCTGTAGCTGATTGGGATATGTGGGTCAGCGCGTAGGCTAGACACTCGTAAAGAGTATGTTGAAGATCCTCTGAAAAGAGAGGGAAACGTCAATTAAGAAATAGGGAACTTTATAATCAAAGAATTAAACTTCTGAATCTTCTGAAAACATGAAATGTTGCTTATTTTGGGCAAATGAAACGCAAAAAACTTGAAACGCATTTACTATGTAAAGAATTGCAAGAAGTTATGGTTTTCTTTCCGATTGGGAACACAGTGCTTTTGTTTAAAGAGTGCTCTCGAATGGTTGGCGTGGGTATGCAACCATTTGAACCATTGTTGGTCTTGCGTCAGTTTCTTCATCTTCTTCCTGGTAAAAAGAACTAGATTTTCAAATTCCATTAAAAATGGAAAAATCTTTCAAGGCGGTGGACAGGTTAATGCCAGAACAAGAGACCCATCGACGCGATCCCATTTGGCAGTTCCATCGTGACAATCCGGATGTTCAGCCAGATTATATCCTTGGTGTGCGTTTTAGAGTAGTGTGTATTCCTTGTCGGTATATATTTTACACTCTCATGGGTCTTCGACGCCATGAAATCAACGATCATGACCAGATCCCGCGGACCAAGTGCTTTGAATGTAACAAAGAATTCCCCAACACCCACCATCTCCGGATCCATTTTCAGAAGAAACATTACAGAAGAGTCCGGACCATTATTCAAATCCAACCCCTTCATCCGCCTCGTCCGAGAATTTCCCGATGGCAGAGATTTCGCAATTTCTGCCGGAATGTTGGTACCCGAATCCGCCGTTTCTTTTCCTATTGCTGGAATTCCATTCATAACGACTTTCTACTCTGTTTGGGTTGCCCTGCTCTGTGATAAGATAATTGAGACATGATAATAAATCAATCAATTTCATCCACTTACCTTCGAGTCGCATCAGTTCATTCAAATCGTCGTGTTTTAGAAAGCCGTGCCACAAAAAGATAATCTCATCCACGAACTGATTCTGAATAGCTCCATTCAGCGGGATTTGCATCCATTCTAAGAGACAAAGATCCAAACCATGTTGAACATTGGATCTTTCAGATTCGGGCATGGCCAACACTGACGACCCCGTGATGAATCGTATCAGGGAAAATAGGACATCAAAGGCTTTTTGAGACTCCGTCATGAGCATAGGCACATCTTCGATCATCAGAAGCGCGTGGTAAAGTCTCAAAGACGCGGTTTTCAAGGGCAACTCGCCCAATGTCAATTGTTCCACAAGCATGGTCCAAAAAAGAGTTGAGGTTCTAGGTGAGGAAGCGATCAGAGCTTCGGATATTTTGGCAGCCAAATGAGTTAGGTTGATTTGAAGTCGCTCGGCATCTTCCGGCCCAAAGAGCAGCAATTTTTCGGGTCCAACTTCGAATTCTAGCCATTGAGGAGGGTCCGGTTGGAAGAAACGTTGACTCTCGATGTGGATACGCGTCCAAAGAGTCAGAACAAGGTTGATGACTTGTTTGGCCATGATGGGATGGCGTTTGAGGACGATGAGGAAGATCCGTTCCAGATTAATCAAAGCTGGGGCGTGCAGAACAGTTCGAGAACC
>CM021317.1:6283687-6429636 GCA_010645155.1 Tigriopus japonicus
ATCCTGCCTTAAATGCTGTTAGAGGATCAGCTCCTACATATTCCCGACGAAGGCAAATAGGCAACAAATTGAACAATGAAGGAGCCCGATAAAGAAGAGAGGAGGACTTCATTGTTCGAACTAGCCTCGATTCCTTAGGATTTGGAGGTGCTCTCAGAGCGCACGTAAAACCTCTACGATCGCTAGAAATAAATCATACGTATTCCAAGTATAATTTGATTAAGCGAAAAAATCAAGCTTTTGTTGCAAAATTTTCCACTTCGAAAGTGTCCAAGAATGGTGTGAATTGCCCAATGAAGAATCCTGATTAAATTTGTATTTTTCGTCAAGATATACTTTGCCGATGTTGAATTGTGCCATGCGTTGTGTTGCTCGTAATTCCGGATAAAATTAAAATATTTTTTTAGATTTAAATTTCAATAAATTTTAAGATTTAGAGCTTTTTAAATTACCATTATTTGATTTTTTGATTCTCCTTCATAGCTAACAATCAGTTAATGACTAAGAAAATAACTAACGGTTTTACAAACATGTTGAAAGTGAAAGTCAATAAAGTCACCTCTTAATGTGGGTTGTTGTTCATGCTGTGGGACTTTCGAGTCTGTGGACGTGGTGGGCCCGTTGTCCAAGGAGGTTTCCAAAACTTGCAAGTAATTGGGCATCTTTTGGAGAAGGTCGCCGATGATGGATGGGGGTGAATCCACCCTAATCACCTTCAGCAACAATTCCCATAGTTCCCGATCCGTCGGCAACATGATGCTCTAGTCGGACAGGGATTGAGCCAGAGGTCCCACTTCAACACCAGCGAGGTCCGATTGTTACCCACTCACCCACCTACCTCTCCACATTTGGGATTGTTTAGGTTGATGTTGGAAGTGGCAGCCGATTTCCCCGCCAAATCATTATCGGAAGGTGACGATCCGAAGAAGACTTGATACGATATCAAGATTGATTTCTATTGAGTATAGTCTCACATAGAGATTAAGGGCCAAATAAGTAAAGACAGTGGAATGTAAAGCTAGAGAGGGCAAAATTTCATTCCCCTTCAACTTTTAGCGCTGAATGATCCGACTTATTTAGTATCGTTTCAATTTGTTCAGATCAGAATATGAAGTTAGTGTAAATGGACTGATGGTTGAGTGAATTGACTTTCAGTGATTAGCTCGCATTTTCATTAATTCAAAGGAAATAAACATTTGAGAGGTGGAAAATTGTCTCCCCTCCAAGTTTCGACTGGGTCATACAACGAAAACTTGCAGACGTTTTTAAGCCTTTGAATTATGAATTCAAAGACAGTCCAAAGGAGCCAATCGATTACAATAATACCAAAAGATAAAATAGAATCATTTTAGTCCATATTTCTACAGGCTTACACATTAACGTAATGAAAGCTATTCAACTATTTATCAAAATAATCTGTCAACGGCTCTTTGTTTACACCGTTCGAGTTTCTTTTCTGCGTTCAAAAAAGCCATGTGTGTTTCTCAGTCATTGTGGTAATTTTCTTCATATCAAAATTGTGTGTGCGGCAATTCCAAGATGAGGCCTTGGTTTCACGGGTGGCGTGGGCTCGTCCAACGATGGATCACTCCGATTCGAACCCGCTCTCCATTTCCTTGGATATCCAACCCCCTAAAATGTTCCAATCATCTCATGCTTCATACTGTCAGACATCAGGCTCATTTATCTCGTTTAACGGCTCCGTGGATATCGCTCGGAATCGCCGGTTTCACCCTCTATGACATAAGTCATGACCAAGATCACATTCCCCGTTATCTCAAAGCCATCAAAACCGGCGACATGACCCAATTTCAAATCCACTTGCGGCAACGTCGGATAGATCCCAATGCTCGACATCCTTTGGGATGGACGGCTTTACACGTTGCCGCGGTTAACGGGCGATCTGATATGATACGAGCTTTGTTGACTGCAGGAGCTGATCCAAATCTAGGGGATGAGTATGTGAATATCTATCATACGGCCAGGGAGAAAGGCGTCCATTCCATTGATGTGATGGTGGCGAGGGAAGAGGAATTTTCGCCCAGGTTGAATTTAAGGGCCAATTTCCGGGGTTGCACGGCCTTGCATTATGCTTGCTTGGCAGATGATCTTGAGTCAGCTCGGATACTTCTAGAAGGGGGAGCCGATCCTCTTAAGGCTAATGATTATGGGAGAGCTCCGTTGGATTATGCTCAAGATCCTAAAATGAAGGTGATGTTACGGCAACACGCCGTTGAATATGAAGAAAAACGGAAACGCATTGAGCTAGAGGAACGGAAGAGATTTCCGCTGGAAAAACGATTGCAGGAAGTGATTGTAGGACAAGAAGGTCCGATAACCACGGTGGCCTCGGCGATTCGACGCAAAGAAAATGGTTGGATTGATGAAGAACACCCTTTAGTATTTCTTTTCTTGGGTTCCTCGGGTATCGGCAAAACCGAGTTGGCCAAACAAATTGCCAAATATTTGCACAAGGACGACAAAAAGTCCTTTATTCGACTAGATATGTCCGAATACCAAGAGAAACACGAGGTAGCGAAGCTTATCGGCTCACCTCCGGGTTACATCGGTCACGATGAGGGTGGTCAACTTACTAAGAAACTCAAAGAATGCCCAAATGCCGTGGTTTTGTTCGATGAGGTGGACAAGGCTCATCCAGATGTGCTCACAGTCTTGCTCCAATTATTTGATGAAGGTCGGCTGACCGATGGTAGGGGAAAGACCATTGAGTGCAAAAATGCCATCTTCGTTATGACATCCAATTTAGCGAGTACGGAAATAGCCGAACACGCTCTTCAACTAAGACGAGAAGCCGATGAAATTCTACGGGAGCGAGCCAAAGGCAATTTACTAGACGATGCCGAACTTCAGAGTAAAATCTCCATCTCGCGGCATTTCAAAGAGAGA
The DNA here is from genome assembly GCA_010645155.1 of Tigriopus japonicus. Lineage (NCBI taxonomy): Eukaryota > Metazoa > Arthropoda > Copepoda > Harpacticoida > Harpacticidae > Tigriopus > Tigriopus japonicus. The sequence continues at coordinate 6,286,595 of CM021317.1, forward strand.
GTGGTCCAACCGATTTTGAAGTTCCATTTCGGCCGTGACGAATTCCTAGGCCGCATCAACGAAATCATTTATTTTTTGCCCTTCTCAAGACCGGAACTTTCCCGACTAGTGGAGCGAGAACTCAAGTTTTGGGCGCAAAAGGCTCGTGAGAAACATAATATAGAGCTCACATGGGACAATCAAGTGTTGAATTTTCTGACCGACGGGTACAACGTCTATTATGGAGCCCGGTCAATAAAGCACGAGGTCGAAAGACGGGTTGTGGCTCAATTGGCCTTGGCCCATGAAACTGATCAACTGGAAAAAGATTGTCAAGTCAGACTGTGCGTAATCAACTTTGAGGATGGCAACGGAAAGAACGAAGGTGAGCCCAAATTGAAAATGACCATCAAAAAGAAGGGCAAGTCGGACTTTGTGGACTTGGCTGAGCCATTTTCAAACACTTCGCCGCTCAATTGAAATTTAATGAGCATACGCTTATATTTGGATGATATTGTTATTGCTTGAAAATGAATTAGATTCAACCTGTTAACAACTCTACTCAACGACTGTCTAAATTATTCTGGCTAGATAGTACAGTCAACTCTGGATATAAATCTGCTCGGATCTAAGAATATCTCTTCATGAACAATAGCTTTGGCAAGTATCTGGAGTACTTCACATCTCTTAACGTTAGAACAGCTGTCTCTATAAGGATAATGTTGTGGCTAACTGAAACTTTTCTCATATCGAGTTTTGAATGAAAGTCCAAGATGTCATTTCAGCGTGTTTTCTGTCCGTATTTTTTCTGTGCATCGTGTCACTTTTTTACAATGCTACCTTTGAGAAATCATTCGCACGACTTCATGCCAGTGTCAGCTTCAACTTCAACTTCTGTTCGATAGCGAAAAGCAATCGCCAGAAAGAAATTGATGGAACTGAAATTTCTGTAATCCAAAAGTCCAAGACTTGGAGTTTTTTTTAAATTTGCGGTTAGGAGAAGAATCTGTTTGCCGAAGAAAAAGTGAACACACCTGTAACTTTGATTTGATTCAAAATGCATTAACATTGTTTTTACAGAAACTCAAATCGAAATTACAATTACTTCTCTTGAACTTGACAAATTCTGGTATGCATGAATATTTTTTCTCAACTTTTCATTTTTGTTCTGAACGTGTTATCTAAGGTGATTGTTTTTCTATCATTATAGTAATTAGTTACGTACCTGTGAAGCCAGGATTAGTGTAATTATTTACATTTCTAGATTGACAGACACAACCAATCTGGAAATCAGGTAGGTGATAGCTTACATTTCATTGAAGTCAAACCCGTATTTAGGTGCATATTCATGCTGCTAGTACTTCGCACTTTCGGCTTGTTCAGTTGTTTGCTCCTTATGTCTCATAAAGCGCGTAATTGACCGCTTCATCTGCGCCTTCGAGACTGGAAATTCGTAGTTTCCTGATTTGTGTATTTCGTTCCGTTTCCAAGCAACATAAAGACCTCGGTGGGGGGTTGAGGACTGGGGACATTTTTCGTCAAAAAGGCAAAAAGGACAAAGGATTGCCGGAAATGAAAAAGATTGACCTCTTTCACAAAAACTGGGGACAGGTGCACCCACCTTAAAATTGAATCAATGCATTTATAACACTTACGCAAATCAATCAATATCGCTCTTCGAGATAAAAAAATACCCAAGTTTTAGTGCTTCAGGATTAAAAAAAAATATTTATGATGACCATCAATATGTCGGTGCATGAACTGCATACTGCATAAATTTTGCCCAACGGAGAGAATTCTCAAGATTTTTCAGCCGTGCCATGCGGAACTTTTCAAGTTACAGGGGCACGATGCTTTCACCTTGGCAAGATCCCAAATCAGGTACATGAACCTGTCCTGATTTCGCTCCCTCGGCGTCTCACAGCCTTTGTTTCGTTTGTACGAATACGTTTTCAGGATATGGTCCGGCGTGATGATTCACCAACAGGGTGTTACGCAAATTATCATGATACCACTTTGTTCCACAGTCACAGGTGGTCCATTATTTTAGACATCCGGTAACTGCGAAGATATTATGTTCCTCAAATGATCCGGAGCTCGTTAGTGGAGAAAGTCTCCTTCAAAATCAAAATACCAGAGGCCACTGGGTAAACAGTTCAGGTTCCGCAATCCTCAGTTGTATACAAACACCCGAGACCGCAAGATCATTGACATTACTATGCCTGTGGAAAATCCTATCCCCATCCTGTTCCCTAAGTCCTTGCAAGATGCGTGCATCGGGAACATTGTTCATCGTCTGATACAAATTGGAAAGGTTGTGGAGAACAAAGCAAAAAGAGATCTGGAAGAAGACACCAAAGATCTGTCAAAGCACACACCACCAATCAATTTTGACCATGGTCGCCGACGATCCTCCGTGATGTTTGACTTGCGAGATTACTTGGAAACTTCTTTCCTGTCTCGCTTGGGCATGAGAAACCGCGATGAGGTATTCTTTACTCGGACCGACTGGTTCTCTCAGAGTGTTGTAACGGTTCGAGAATATCTGATCAACTTTGTCGCAGCCCATTTAATCGACATTTTAGCCAATGCGGCTAGACGAGAAGGAGATATCGCTCAACCAGGCCATGTTTTTCTCTTCTCTGTTCTGTATAATGAACGTCTCCAAAAGCTGGTTGCCTGCCATCACGACGAGCAAGCGATTCCCGAGCTCGAAGCCGAAGTTCAAGACGATCCAGAGTCCGACATTCCCAGAGATTGGACCAACTTTCTAGAGAGCAACATTGGCTCGGATCTGATCTTGGCCGGATTGGGTCAAATGTCCGGCTTGTTCTCTCTCACTCTGCATCATGTGTGCAACAACGACATGCTGTTCATCATCGCGGATACCTGCACTCGCCTTCAAATCCTAGACATATCGTATTCGTTCCAAGTGACTGACCTCGGATTGATTTACCTCTGCGGAATCATGCACACCTCGGTAGCGTATGATCACTTTTTACCCAAACCTGCTACTGGATGTAAATATCTGAAAGAACTCATCCTAAACCCTCACACAAACGACCCGGTGTTCAAACCTGTCACCACTATTATGCCTAAAGTTTTGGCATGTCTGCTCAAACATTTGCGTATGATCGAGGTCCTCGATATGGATCAACTTCATGAAGGGATCAAGTACTACTACATTGGTCCTAGCAATGGAACTTACCATCCCAAACCAGAACGCATCCCTCCGTTAAAACTGATTCACTACACCGGATCCGACAACTTAAGCGAAGTCATGCCGATCTGTCCCAAGCTTCGAACTTTCAAATTGCGTGTCACCAATGCCTTGTCAAACTTGGGCCAAACTTTGAAAATGTGCCCAAACTCTTTGGATCACGTTTCTCTGATGTACAATTCCTCCTCGCACACTTCGCTTTTTGGTCTTCAGGATTTCTTGAGCTCTTGTGGAGACCGAATTTCATCTCTTAGTATTGAATGCTCTTCGGATGTAAAAGTCACCTTAAATGACTTGCAATCAATTGCCACCCATTGCAAGTTCTTAGAACGTCTCAGTTTTAACCGGCTTAAACTAGAGGCTCCTTACAACGCTTACGAAGGATTGCCCATTCTCAAGATGCCGTTTCTAACCTCGGTTTGTCTGTCTCAAATCGACATTGGGCGGCGAGGAAAAGAGTTCTTTCGATTCTTTTTGGGTGGATGCCCCGATATCGAAAAGCTCTACTTGTCTTTCCCAGAAACGGCGTACTACTTCAACGATTTCGTGATCGAGGAAATTATCGCACACAATCCTTTGAACCGGTTGGAGACGCTGATTATCAAGGATGTTTCCTTGACCCTCATTTCGGCCTTGAGACTCATAAGCACACGAGGAAAATTGCGTCATATTGGATCAGTCATGACTTGGGACGTGGAACCCAGTGAATTGCTCACTTTCGCGCAAATCCTCAGAAATGCGAACAGCCTCAAACTGTTACAGAAGATTACCATCGTTTGAAAAAGTCCCGCGCAATTTATCTTCCCTCGCGCGGGTGAAAGTAACTTGTCAACAAAAGATGGCTGGCCGTCCAAATCTTTTTTATCCTTATTTATGTAATGAGTGCGTAATTTATTGTGTTTAAGTTTACATTAGAACATTAACCTCTCGTCAAATGCTACGAATAAACCTTAAAAATCAGGCGTTTGATTTAAGCTTTAAAGCGCCAAAACTTCATCGTCGATAATGACATTTTCCAAATCTAATTCCATGGCCAATTGGGCAGATCTCACAGCATCGCTGACTTCGTATCCTTCGGGTAAGCAAAGGTTCTTTTGACAGTAGAAATCCTCTTTCCCATTATTGTGGCACCAAATCCCGTCTGGGAAAAAGGCTTGTCTTCCCAATTCTCGACGAGGTGAATACCATTGGCGGTGATCTGTTTTACAGAAGATGGCACAGGATATCCAGTTCCCAATGGCAGGCTCGTGCTTGAATCTGCGTCCCTCTCCCAAAAATGTGAGTTCAGGGACAACTTTGGATTCTTGCCAGGCTTCACATTTTTCTGTAGCAACTTCGTCCAAAGGACGTTTTAACCCTCGGCAAACCTTTAACGAGATAGACCTTTGAAATGATGAATTTAACGAAGATTTTAGGGAAATTACCTCTGTATCATCGCAGAGCTTAACTTGGGTCCGGACTCCACGGGATTGTGTGGTACAACTACTTTGGCATTGTCTGTAGAACTGTTCGTCCTCGAGGGCGTCCCACCAAGGTGCAGCCCTCCGATCGACGTCTTGAGACAGAGACAAAATGGGTAGGAGGCCAAAAGAAACCAAGAACACGAAGAGTGTCATGATGTGACTGGCTTGAAGGTGCCCGATGCTATCATCTTTTTATAGAACTTCTTGGAGGGGTGAAACCGCACGGAACTGTAAAACGTGCGTGCCTTTACAAGAAGGAAAATGAGGCTCGATGTAATTGGGGCGATTTTGATCTGTTTTCACATCTCAAGGTAGACTCAGTTTTTTTCCACGCCGCACTGTCTTGGTCGTAGTGATAAGGAATTGGGTAGGTTTTTTGCGAGTGTCCTGGATGAGTCAAATGAGGTTGAGCATTGCTTTGATCTTGATTGTTTGACAAAGAACCACGCTCCTTTGCCAGCCGATTGCTTAACACACATTTCGTTTTATGGCCAACATTTGAAACTTAAAAGTACGAGTTTGTGAGATCTGTGTTTTTGGCATTTATTTTCCATTATCAAAATACTTGAAATAGTACGTTGACAATACCATTAAAACAGACAACATAAGATTGAATTTTCTTCGCTTTTCACTGTAATGATTCATAATTATCATAAATTCGGAGTTAAAGACATCTTGAGACAAATACATGTCGTGGGGAAAAGGTCCTCGAGCCAGGAGAGTCCTTCATTGCTCGCTTGTTAAAATAATCCTCATCCTTCCGGTTGAATACTATCTGTAGGGCGTGTATCTCGAGGAGGGGAAAGGGATGCGGTTTTATTGACAAGTCGGCCTCTCTTTAGTTTAAATTGAGGTGTGGGAAAGGGACTGTTTAGGTTCAAGGGTGCGTTTTAAGCAGGGTGCTTGAGACGGGTGTAACTTAGAAGAGCAAGGCTCCCATGCTGCCCATCTCGTTCTGTTCCTTGACGAAGATCTCGAAATATTGGTAGATGATGGTGACAGCTAAGAGGATACCAGTTCCGGATCCAATGGCACCCATGAAATCGGCAGTGACCGAGAGGGCTCCAATACAGAGTCCACCAAATGCAGCGGCGGTGGGGATATAACGGTTGAGTTCGTGGATCATGGAGGTCTCACGATGACCGCGCATCACCATTTGTTGATCACGGAGTTGCTTGGCAACCTGGTTGAGGAAAAAGGAATCAATGAATATCCTTGTTTTGTCCTAATATCGAAAAGAGTCTCAAAACTTACTTCTTTGGCAGAGGATCCCGACACGTCGATCCAGGTCTTTGAGAAGAAGGCGCAAGATCCCAGCATAAAGGTAATGTAAAGGATGGCGTGGATGGGATCTTCAGCTACATGACCAAGCGTTTCAGGCGGAGAGAAGTAGTAACAGAGACCACCGATGGGATAAGATCGTCCACTATTCACATCAGACCACACGCCCAAAAGGTTGACAAAGAAATTGCCGGCAAACTTGACCGAGAGCATCTGCGAGATCACGTACAAATTGGAGACGAGAGCCGATTGGAGGATGATGGGAATGTTTGAGGTGTAAAACAACTTGATCGGGTAAGACGAATATTGGCCACGATAACGGGCGGACTTGATGGGCAGGTCAACTCGGAAGCCTTGGAAGTATATCACCACGCCAAAAATGAGGATGGTGGCCATCAGGTTGGTCAAATTGGGCAAATTCTGGCGGTAGAAGGCCTCGCGTAGAGCACGGACCTTATCTTGTCGGGTGGCCAAAAGATGGAACAAAGCGATGATGGCACCTTCAAATTCAGTACCACGTCCAGTGTTGACGGTAGCGGGAGAGAAGCTCTTCCACACAATGGTCTCGCAAATGTTGGTGGCAATGAACAAGGAGATACCCGATCCCAATCCGTATCCTTTCTGGAGAAGCTCGTCCAATAGAAGAACGATCAAACCGGCCACGAACAACTGGATGATGATCAACAAGCAGACACCGGCTCCGATATCAGCAGGGTCACCATACATGCCGGTCATCACGTAGACAATGGCCTGACCAATGGTAATCACCATTCCGAACACTAACGGGAAAAAAATGTTTTTTACATAATCAAGAAAAAAACCCCTGGAAAAGTTCAACTTACATTTCTGGGCTCCATTGAAGAGAGCTCGATCCTTGGGCGTGTCTCCAACCTCAATGATCTTGGCACCAGCCAAGAGCTGCATGATCATGCCGGATGTAACGATGGGAGAGATACCCAATTCCATCAATGTTCCACGATTCGAAGCCAAGATGACACGGATCCAGTAGAAGGGATCCGCGGAATCCGAGCTCATGATCCCGAACAAGGGGATTTGGCAGCACACCAAGAAAATGAACAAGGTCACGGCCGTCCATAACACCTTTTCCCGGAATTGAATCTTCCGCTCAGGCTTCTGAATTTCTGGCAGGATACTGCAGAATGGTTTCACAAATTCCAAGAATTTGACTAAGGGACAGAAGAGAAAACTATCAATGACCGATAATAATCTTGGGCTAAGCTAGGTCTGTAGGCTAACCCTCAGTTCGGGAAACACTGTAATAGTAGCAACAACATAAACTAACTTGACTAACTAGTCCTAAAGTGTAAGTTGGCCAAATCTAGAGCATTCATAGTCCCGTTATACACACATGACGTGGCTTTGCGGTTCCGGATGGATTAATCCGGGAAAAGTCAAGCCGAAGGCAAGATATCGCCGAAGTAAAAGCAATCATACTTATTGCATTAGCATTCGTTATAAATTAACAAAAGGTTACTGTATACAGCCTAGTATTTTCAAATCCACCGCCTAAACCATTTTCTGAAACTTTCTAATCTAGAACGTTGTGTAGCCTTCTACCTTTTGGTTCAAAATTCTTAATCCTGCGATACAATTCTCAATAATATCTAATACTGAGCCAACTAATAGTTTCTCATCATCAATCAATCCAACAGAACTCCTTGATTGTCTAAATGTGCTAATACTTACAACCCATGATGTCCGACGATTTTTGTTCTTGGTCTGTTCAGACTCCAATCAATGGTATTTCACGGTTCCACGCACAACCACCAATGTGCCCCAATCGTAACCCAATCCCAAGTGGATCAATGAATACTCTCCACTTAAGACTTCTTTAAGTTGAAGTGTATTAACGGAGAACGACAATCCTTGAATGTAGCACAACGACGCGTGTGTACTGAACTTCTATGAAAGAAGGAAGGGACGATCGCTGTGTTGTACTTCTGTAGTAGTGGCATTTGTCACTTGCCGACACGTCACGGGCTCCAAACACCGAAAAACGCCGACGACAACTCGGAGCGACGCACAAAGCGCAAATGTCTTAGACGCATCTCAATTGGTGGATGGGAAAAGTGAGGGCCAATCAAAAGCTTTTTAACATGAGAAACGTCACTTCCGAGCGCTGAGGTGTTCCTCATCCGGGTTGAGTCAGCTGTACCGTTAGAGGGCGTTAAGTGCGTTTGGAGGTTGCGAGTAGAATTGCCCCCTTATTTTAAGGAATGAGATCTAGCAAACCTGCCCCTTTAAGTTGATAGAAGACGGCTGTTGGAGAATGCACTCGAAATGCCGGCTGGAAGAGATAGAGGGCGCTATGAATCAGAAAGGTTTGACTTTTTCTCGTACTTAGCGTGTCCAATGAAGGCGAAATGAATACTGCATGACATTTTCTAGATCGGTTGGATCCAATTTTTTCGAAACCGATGAAGCACTTTTAAACATTTGGTGATCATCAGGCGTTTTTTATTAGAAATGTACAAATCTTTCCCCAAACCCCTTCACTTCAGTGGGATACAAGTAGTGGCATCTCAACCAAGTATGGGTCCTGTTTACATACCAATCCATAACTAGGCACCAAACAATTTTCTACTGAAAAGAAATACATAAGACATTAGCCCCAATGAAAATGGCTATAATGCTGGTAATAGGCCACAGGTATTCATGAATTAGAAAGATGCAAACATCTAAAATTGTAAATTACAATATTTTGGACCTACAATCATAGCTGGGCCAGTTATCAAAAAAATATGTGATGAATCAGTCATAACCTCGAAAAATTTACTCATCATTGGAACGTCAGAGAATGTAATTATAATTGAATGTCATGTCAATTTAAATACAAATTTTGTAAAAATCACTTTTACGCATGTGAAATATCGAAACTGAGGATTAAATCGATGTTTCATTTCAGCTTTATTTTTCAAAACTTACATTTCCCAAAAATGATCACGCTGTCCTTGTTGTTGTTGTGAAATCCCCTGGTGTTTTCATTTCGTAAGTACAAATTATTATGGTCTCGGACATGTGCCAATAAAATGTTATAAAACCGATTTCCTGAGAACCAATTACTGTTCCTCCATAAATCATGTGGTCTCGTCGCTTTTTGTCTACCGCGCTTAAACTTTCGCGCACCCAAACCCCCATCAGCCCCTATATCTTCCCTTTAGCCCACTTATCAACCCCCGCCACACCCATCGTCCCCGCCACGCCCCCTAAAGTTCCCACAAACACGCCCAAATCTCCCGGTCTATTGACCCGATTGTTGAATCGACTAGGATTGAATCCTGATCAAGCTCAATGGAACACTACGGGCGCTCTTTTAATGACTTCTTGTACGCAACGTGTGGATGTGGAGGCGTTTTTCACGCAGTTTGACATGCCCGACTCGTTTTACTCTTGGTTTTTGGTGACTGAGCTCCATATCTATATGGTGTCAGTTCGACTTTTGGCCGATGAGGCCCAAGAGGGCTTGATGATTCGAAATGCCATGATTGAGTCGTGGTGGATGGACTGTGAACATAGGTGAGAAGGGGATAGTTAAACCATGGACGAAATAAGTGAGAGGATGCCATTCACGGTCTTGGTAGAATTGGAACATTGGGATTCATTCTTAGTTGGGCATGTTCTATTTCTTATGAAGTGTTAATGAAACAGACCCTCCATCGTTGCTTTTTTCACGATTTTTAGGTAGCTTGGAGACATAAAATATTGCACGATTTGTTTAATTGAATCAATTTTTTAACGTTTTATTATTCGTGAAACAAACTTTTCACTAAAAATGCAACTTTTTTACTCTTTCTGACCCTGCGAAAGCTGAGATTAGGTTATTTTTTTAGTACCTGTCGGCTTGTGTTGTAACATGTTAAAGCCGAATTATTTATCAGAACGTTTCATATGACCCGACATGTGGTATGTGTGCAAAACAGGTCATTAATAGAAAGCTTAGTTAACTTTTTCACCCTAACACTCAAAAAATGAATTTGACTATTGTGCAAGACTGTGGCTAAGACGGTTCAAACTTTACTATAAAATAGGTTCTTTTCCGAGAAATGTGAGGTGTACATATTTTTACTCCGGGAGCCTACCTTGATATTGTATTACTAGTATACTGGACAAATAAATAAAAGACAATGACGCACAATGTCATTTATTTTTGGATATTCTAATCTTGCTTGTGGCATAAAACAACGGAGCGCGAAATCTGAATTTCTATGAGTTTTGCAAAAGCAAGGGTTTAGAGCAACCACTGGGCTGCGGCCCACATGTGGGTCCAGTGGTGCTTTTTGGTGGGCCTAGGAGCAATGAGGAAGTCCTATATAATGGAACCAAGAGCCATCCATGGTCCTATACTTGAGGGCCCAGAGCTCTTTGATCCTTAACTTGTGAGCCCATGAACCTACCTCATCTGTATGGTGGCCCCCTGATTATGCGATATCAAATTTGGGGGCCCTATACCAAAAAAGTTGTCGACCCCCTAGTTGCTCGTTTGATCAATACTTTTTTTTTTTCAGAATCAAACAATTAGGTTACATTCAACGGGATGCCAAACGATCCGGAATAAAAACCATTTTTGAAGAATTTCAGGTCAGTAACGAAAGTTACTAGTCAAGTCAGGATATAAGAATAATCGTTGTTTGGAAAAACTCTTGATAAAGGACTAGTTTTTTATCTGACTGAAGTATGCATACAGCCAGGGTTGCATCGGAGAATACCCCGCCCTGGTTTTCGGGCGGGTTTTTCATTTCTTGGGTTTTCGTTTTTTTAAATTTTTTATTTCTTCGATTTCATTACTCATATTATTAACTCTTCATATTAACTTTTTCATATTAGGCCACATCAACGTACCACAACTGAGTTTTTGACGATATGTAACACATTAATAAGTCGATATTTCTCAACAAACAGCGACTTTCTTATCAAACACAAACAGGTCTATTCAATAGGGAATCCAAGTATTGAAAAATTCACAAAAAGTAGGAGCATTTACGTCTAAATTAGGACAACAACATAACAACAAGTACATAACACGTGATAACATAGCAGTCCCACAAATGCGTTGAGCATTCTAAAATGAAGAGAAACTAAAGCATCATGCAGAAATGAGACCTCAAACTATCATGTTCTTGGTTACCCCTATTCTAGGCTGATATTTTCATCTATGACGAAGGCCTTTTGGGCGACGACAAGAGATTGGCCAATGCGGTTTGGAGGCGATTCTTCTTGGGTGCCGAACCCGATCCCGAGAAGATTGCCAAACTTGTCAGTTACATTCGAAGGACCATGACCGTTTTGGATCACATACCCAGGAATCAGCTCCATTTTTCAAACGGTATCAAATGGCTGCCCTTGACCCCCACCGAGAGCGACTCTCGCCAGTGAAATCAAGTCATTATTATCTTTGCTACACTATCCCCTATCTTTGGACTAGTCGAGCTTTTTTTGACAGACTCTCGAATAAGACATGAAACGTGAAATGTGCCCAGTGTGTGGAGCCCCCTAGTGATTGAAATGAGAATGCATCGCGAAACAGGTTCTTGTGCGATCTCGAATATCTAGTCATGTAACTCAATCCCCTCAAATGATAAGATGAGACAGTTTCTCATACGAGTCTAAACAGGAAAACTGACAATGATTGTGTTCTCTGGAGGGATCTTCCGTGATTTGGTGACCACAACCCAAAGATTCCCCAAACCCGGAGAAACACTCTTTGGATGTGATTTCTTTATGGGCTTTGGCGGCAAGTCTTCCAATCAAGCCGTGATGTGTCGAAAATTGGGTGCAAATGTGGCCATGGTGGGGAAATTGGGCGACGATGATCATGGGGCAGCATATCGTCAAAACTACCTAAATCTAGGCATCAATACAGATCATTTGGGTACCGAATCCGGTTGTTCCTCGGGCATCGCGTCCATATTTGTTAATACTGAGAGCGGCGAAAACCAAATCATCATTGTAGCAGGAGCCAATGCCAAAATGGGACCATCTGATATCCAAGCGGCTGAACCGGTTATGAAGGCTGCTAAATTTGTGGTTTGTGCTCTTGAGATGGACATGAGTGCCATCAAAGCCTCTTTGATAGCTGGGAAAGCCCATGGAGCCACCACCATTCTCAATGCAGCTCCAGCCAAGGCCGATCTTGATCCGGCGATCCTTCAAAACACGGATATCCTGTGCGTCAATGAGTCTGAGGCTGAAATTATGTGTTCCTTGCCCGTGGTCACGGTAGAACAAGCTCAGACAGCGTGCACAAAATTGGTTAGTCTTTGTCCGACCGTGATTATTACCATTGGAGCTCGTGGTGCCGTGTTTGTTACCAGAGATCAAAAAGATCCTCCCGTTCATGTTCCAATTGAGCCTGTGAAAGATGTTGTTGATACAACGGGTGCGGGTGATGCCTTTGTGGGTGCTCTGGCTTTTTTTCTGCACACGTTTCCCCAATTGGACTTGAGGGATGCCATTTATCGAGCTTGTTCAATTGCGTCCATGAGTGTTTGCAAATCTGGAACCCAAGCGAGTTATCCGGAGAAATCGGAAATCCCTAGTGAGCTTCTAACGTCCAAATAAAGAAACGCAGCTAAATGGATAAGAATTAGAAATGAAGTTGTGAAGGGTTCGCTGGTAATTACTTTAGTCGCCAATTACGAGATCTGTGGCATATGTTGTTGATTCTTCTTGGCTTTGCGTCTTGATTACTTAATGGATTTCTTTCTCAAGTATCTGACCGCAAGTGAGATTCGTCTCTCTCTCTCTCTCTCTTAAAGAGATAGAGACCATCTTGCTTAGAAGAAAAAAAAGAACCACCAATCCATTACCGAAAGTGGTTTAGGAAAATGTCCTCGGGTTGTGTGAAGGATGCATCTTTCATCTCTGGATTCGCCAGACCATTAATTCCAAAGCGTATCAGCTTTGGTCCGAACCGTGAAATCTGACTAAATGGCCACCACTATCGCCACATCCTGAATTCCAGATGGTTTTTCAGCAGTTATCAGTGGTATTTTTCTTACCTCTTGTCCTTAGAAGAGGTCAACTTGAAAGAACAAGAAAGATTTGGGATGTCATCCATCACAATCTTAGGGTTTTAAAGAGAGAGAATGTTCGCTTATGGGCGTTTGATTATTCCCTCTTATTCCCTAAATGGCAAACCAACCACGGCCAGTTTCTTCCACGAAAAGCCATTATTACCTTCCAGGTTTGTTTCGACAAACCTCATAAGATAGTAGTTCAACGCCATGATTGAATTAGACAATCTCTTTTGGCTATCACCGACCATTATCACCTCGCCAACTTTTGCGGTAAATAACTAGATCTGAGGTCCGATTGGCCATGCCTAATGGTCAATTGGCTTCCTTCAATTCTGGCTTGGTTAGCTTCCTTGCAAGTGGCCTTAGGTGAGAAAATCTCGCGTTTTCCTCGACTTGAATGCATTTGTCTCTATCTATCTTTGTGATTGAACTTTCGATTTTCCCATAAAAGGGATGGGAGCGATGATGGTGGTGATATTGAGGGGGAACGGGAAGGAAGAGCAAAGTTAGAGAACTCTTCGCACCTCTTCAGGAAATCAATATTTGGCCGTAATTGCTTTGAAAGATTGGTGTGGACGAGAGGCGTGATGGCAATCTTTTCGGGGGGTTGTCTGTCTATCACTGATGGTAGGAGGGATGACCTGTCAAAATTGTACCGTCAACCAGTTTTTTTTTCAATGCTCAAAATAGTTGCCTATCATTCGAATTACTTGAATAAATAGATGAGCTCTTTTCTCTTTGGATTTGGCCAATTAGGCCATTTCTATAAAGATCAAAGGGATGATGAAAATATGCAATGCTTGAATGAAGGAGCTTGTTTTTCTCTTCTCTTTTGTTTGCTTTGACATCACAAAATCCGAACATCGATCTCCAATTTGACTTTTTTTAAAGGTAACACCTACGTGGGTTGACGGTATGTTTTTCTTTTGAACATTCCAGTAACCCTTTTCGATGATGGCGAAATCACTGCTTGGGTTGAGGGCAGGGGGTCTGAATTTCTAATGAATTTATGAATGGAATTACACACATGTCGGGTAGAGAAAGACTCAGAGGGTGGGACAGCTCGTCCAAGACGTGATAATAAATATGGAGGCTCTTGACTGAATAATTGCATATGGGAGAGGAAGAAGAATCACCTCGCTGGCCATGATTTCCATTCAGATTCACGGGAAGCGACCAATCTAATTAAGCGGTCCGCTTCCAATTAGCTCTGGTTCTCGCACGAATTTCCCGAGACAATCGCCGTCTTGTTTGTTCATCAGAATCCGTACTCACTTGATCCTCTGTTGTCGAGGCCAAAAAGTTATTGTGGGATTGATGAGGGCGAGGACCTTGACGGAGATGCCGTCATTATCATGAATCCGGAAAATTGTAGACATTTCTCCATGTGTCCCACCAGCTGTCGCAAGAAATCCGTTTTGATAGTGAAGAGGTCTCGATTTAATTGAATCATAACACGACTGCTTATACTTATCCTTATCCTTGGCCACAGAGTTCTCACGGAAACTTTGTTCAAAGTGTGAGACTCGAATATACGAAGTAGCATTCAATCTGTGTGATGCCCTTCACATTGGATTGTCAAATATGGGAACGTACCTTTTTGTTCCTCAACTTCATTTGGCAAATGCTCGTATAGTATACTCACTCGAGTGAGAGAAAGTAGGAGATCGGATCTAGCTTCAGGATGACGTCCTTGTACGATCTTTTGAAGATGACAGAGCACTTGAGAAGTGGTATTACGGTACACAAAGTGGCATATGTATGGACATTTATAGAAATGACACCTCATGTTTACATATGACAATGAATCTCCAGTTAGTAAATGCCATGACTAGCGCTTCATAAAACTTAAAATCGTCCACTTGTTGAAAAACGATCAACTCTTTGCATGTTGTAAGTCCCCACACGATTTTTAAAGTCTTCCTTGAGGATGGTCTAGTTTCAATACACAATGCAAGTTTGGGGGGAATTGGTTTTTGGGCGGACTTCTGAGATCAATTCTTGAGTGTTTTGAGGCCACAATCACTTTTATTCGTTTGCCTTGGGATTATTAGTTTGGGTGGTGTTGCGTTGCCTTGAATTCACTTCCAGCTTCCAATTTTCATGTGCGAAGGTGAAGAAGCTCACGCCTGATTGATCTCGCCATAATTGCATCACTACTAACCATTTCCAACATTTCTGTTCAATTGAATTTCAACTTGCCTTGAAATCACCATGATCCTACAAAAATCATCCAAAGTTCGTAAAGACAATCATAATGGTTATAGCATGAAACCCTGAAGGGCGCCCATCACCAAGTAAATGGTGATGGCTGATAATTATTACCAATCGGCCAAAGACGCCCAAAAGTCGGAAGTGGTTCAATTTTTTTTCTCTTCCTTGGAAAAAATCTTTTGAAATGGGCCTGAAAGTTATTCCGTATGCAAGCATATCTTATTTAGTTCATTCGTTATGTACGCCAAAATCAATCCATACACGTTCGACTTGCAGACAGGAAGAGAAAAGTTTCTCCTACTTAGTGCGTTTCTTCTAAACAACAAAAAAGCATAATCAGTCAGCCGCAAATTACACTTTCAATTGATTTGACTCCACTTTTTACACTTTCCGAACAAGAATGACCTCAGAGTAACTTTTAGGTTCTCAAATCACAAACAAACGAGCTTTCTCCAAAATTGGGCACCCGTAATTTGCACACTAACTTTGACATCTGATGTATCACTCAAAAAAAGGAGCACAATCACCTTTCATTCCAACCAATATGATGGCCTAATAAACAACCAAGAAGGGGAAAGTTTGGTTTTAGTCTTTCTCGAAGCAGATGACATGTTTAGTTCATCTTGTAACTCGAACGATTTTTTTCCATCACTGACGACACCAAGGACGTCCGTCCTCTCCTAAATGACCCGCTATTCGTAACGATGTCAAGCCAGCCCCTAATTTTGATTCATAAACATGACTTTCACAATCCGTACTTCCAACCAACTAACCACCCACCCCGCAAAGATATGTACGCTTCGCCAAGGAGTGAACACAAGATAGTCGATTCAGAAATTCAGGCCCTTTTTTCTGTACTACCTGACGAGACCTGAGGATGGAGGTATGGAAGTGGATTGAGCTTTGAAAACATATCCTCCAAGACATTCTGGCTCCAAAGACTCTGGCTCTGGAAATACTCCCGTTTCTCGAGATTCCGAATCTCCATTCAACAATGTCGTCATGGGTTTCAGGAGAGGGCAAGCTGCAAAATATGATGATGATGGCTTTGAATCGTTGAAAGTAGCAGTGAAGGGGGGTTTTCAAAGGAAGATCTATTAGGAATGTGGAAATCTTCCTGAAATGATGATCTGATTTCAGAAAGGGCGAGTATGAATCCTCCATTCCTGGGTATTCTTGAAAAGAAGGGGGAACCTTCTTTCTTGCAAAAGGGACTTACTTCCTCCGGGCGTTCAAATCTATGGCAAAAGAAGCCACTCATTTCCCTTCTTGCAGCTCCGATAATAGACGACAGGGTTCATTGATACGGATATCAGGCCCCCTGTAGTCTCCTACTAAGAGTTTAATTTGGAATGAAGGCACAACTTTGGTGTCTCATTTTCCAAGAGAAACTTTGACATGTCATTATGAGCCGCGTCAATTTTTAGCTGTTGAGGTTACACTCACATGTCACCCTGAGCAAGCTCTGTAAACCACAGGAACAAGCCTTCCACTTAATTGCAAGTCTCGGAACTTTCACCCCTAGGCCCTCCTAAGAGTCGAGAATAACTCATAGGACCTACAATTACATCTCTTTTATCTCTGTCTGATTTCTTGGGGGTCTCATTTGTCAGAGTTTCATTGTGACACCAACAACAGTCTTTTGTCTTTTTGCACCAAATACAACAAAGAAGGGTAACGCAACCTTGAGCATCTGCCAGATGATATGACCAACCAGCTAATCTGGCCTCCAAACTTCATCCAACAATCGCCTGTTTTTCCCAAAAGAATGTTGCAAGTGAATTAACATTCTTGGCTGCTCTAGTTCACTTCTCTTAATCTTCTGTCAAATAAATGCGCCATGCATTTTCTAAAAGTAGAAACACTGCCCTGGAAATAGAATCACCTGCTGGTTCTGTAGACTCCGCCTGCGCATTGGTTTGGTTTTGGACCCGGAAAGCAAAGTAAATAAAGTGACAGATATAATACTATTTGTCAACTTGGCCGACGAGCTTCACGGGTCTTCAAACCCGGCTTGCTTAATAATGCTTAGCCAAGTGATACGAGTCACAGGCAAATGGATAGATTTCCGACAGGGTTGAATCCAGCTGAATGAGCTGATCTTGTGATTTCTCTCATGCATGCTTGGTTTTTCACTTGGACTAGGTCCCTCTTCTTCTTCTTCCTCCAGATCCTCCTACTCATTTAAACTAAAGCTAGGAATCAGGACTCTTGATATGTCATGCTTTATGAAGATCACCATTAGGAATGTGCCACTTTCCATTTCTCGCAAGTCATGTGTGTTCTGACCCTGATTGAGAACCATTGCCCCGCACAAATGTCGATTTTAAGACTGTTATTGAGTGAGAATCCAATGATATCCAAGCATGAATGTCGTGAGGTGGATACGTTTTACAGATTAGTCATGTGCTCTGATCTTGTTCTTGGTTCGCTGAGGAAGTGTTTTCCTTTTTAGCGTGGTGGTCTTGAAACCATATGTCCAACATCCCAAACCACTTACTATTCACGAAATATTCATCCTCGGTTGAAGGCAAGCTGTCTATCCTTAAGGACGAAGTTTGAAGTGATTTGATCACGGAGGAAATTGAATTTCGAAACTCACTTTGACCAATATTTCTCTTCAAGTTGTCTCCGCTAATCGGATTTCGCTTGGGATAAAAAGTGGTAAAACTGACACGACTTGTCATAAACTTTTTCTACAAATACGCAGGAACGAAAGTGTTGGAGGCATGTTCGTGCAACGGATTTTTTGTGGCTGTTAACCACCTTCATTTGAATAAATTGAGAGCATTCCCGCCGTTGTTTTTCTGTCAGAGAGAAATCTTGCATTATTCACGCTATCAAGCACATTGTGAGAACGACAGAACCCTCTTGATGGATGGTATTATGATCATATAGGTGCAAGTTTACAACGCTTCTTAGTACACGTAAAAGTCCAGGATCGCCAACCAAGTTTTGAGTTTGAAAGGCTTCTTTCATCTGTAAGCGGGAAGTTGGTAAAAATCAAGTACATCGAGTCTGATTCCTGTGTGAGATAAGTGATCTAATGATTTGCTTGGCACGCTTGCTCGTTCTTGATGCCATAATTGAGAGTTCAAGGTTCCACTTGTCTTGTCTTGGTCGGTGTCTCAATTTCAGATTCATCCCACTTTACTCAAATTGTTTGATGAGCTACGAAAATAGTATACATGTAAGTTTGAGTGAAGCCTTGGTCTTTCTTGGACATGCCCAAAAATTTTGGAGTTAGCCTCAAGGACGTCCAACCTGTTTGCTTATTATTCAGTCAGTGTTTTTGAGTGAAATGATCTTGAGAGTCGTTGCCAAGGATTCCCGTTCTGATATTTCAAACCATGCCAAAAGGTGAGAGTTGACTTTGTAGCGACCAAAAGGTTTAAAAAAGTATCTGAGGCTAGTTTTTTAAGACGCAAAGATCGATCTTAAGATCGTACTTTAGTACTGTAAGTTCGATCTTGAGATCGATCTTTGCGCTTAAAAAACTAGCCTCTGGTGTTGACATTCCCAAAGTTCAACACGACTAAATTACATCTTTGTTAAGATGATGTTGAACTTTTGATGTACATCATGCAAGTAAGCAAGTTTAAAGCAATGTTTACCTGTCAAAGTAACTATTCATCAATCGATTTCCTTTCTATGAACAGACTCTACAGTAAAAGAAAAGCATCATTCAAGCTATTACATTTGTAAGAATTTTGATAATCAGGAAAGCAGATGTTTAACAGATGAGATTTTAAGGCCAAAGCCGGTGTTTTTGCTATTTCTGTTCATTTTTTGACCTCAAGCCTCAACATGGCCAAATATCTGACCCAACAAATATGTGAAGACTGACTATTTGATTTTATTTGCATTTCAGCCGTTTATGATTGCATTTTTCGAGCTTGAAAGCCTCGTTTATTTGGCAAAAATTCTGCACCCAATCTAGTACTAGTCATGGTATTACCTTATTTAGCTAGCACAAGTGCCTTTTATGAAAATGTGAGAACCACCAATTTTCCTGGATCTGTTTGATGTTTGTCCCAAGATTTCCTTAGCGAGGCCATGAGAAGGTATGCAATGTTATGTATTCATGGAGATTGCCAATATTTTGAGGTCTGGCGGAGTTGTGCAATTCGTACACAGACCCCCATTTTCTTGTCCAAACATGGCTGATTGAATCGAGTGGAATGCGTACCCTCTTCACTATGCAATGATTGTGAACCAATCCTGACGTCTTCATTCTCGAACGAAGTCCTCGGCTTCCTTCTAAATTACTGGGTTTGAATCGTTCAGACATGTTTCCGACATCAGTCCTTTGCTGGATAGCGTGCTTTAAGATGAACGGTCCCAGGTAATCATTGCCAAAACTTGAGTTGCTAATGACACGTGGTTAGAACATGGCAAATATGTCAACACTCGAAGCTAGCTAGATTGGCTCCAATCCATTGGCATTTTCAATTTCCTGCGACAGATGGGATGGCACCATCTTGGAACACTGAAAGATGGAACGACGGGAAAATTGGTTCGTTCAGCATGACTTTTGGTTTTTGTCCAAACCTCTTGACGGAGATCCTCGCTCGTCTTTGGTTCATACGCGTAATGTTTCACAAAGATCATAAACTAGACATTAATGTGAGTACCATAAATCGATTCTGGTATCCTCTTCAGTTCTACGCAAACCATTTGCCAAATCACTTCCCTGTTGCTGTAGCTGTTGATGGGGGGTTTGACACGAATCATTTACTCGGATTTGGCACCAACCAATGTGAAAGATGCTTGGCCAATCTGTCATATTACACCCCAATATAAATGATAAGTGCTTGGTTCAGAGGAGACCTGCAAGTTCAATGGCTCGTTGGATTATGGTTGGCCAATTTGTGCAAGAATTGGCCTGGTGCCAAAAATGTCTTTGTGAGTGTGAGGAATGGGCGATTTTGGTACTCCCTGAGTCAATAGCGTTCATGTATGTTTAATGGAGCCTAGTTGTATTTAATCACACCCGACACTTTCAATTTAGCATTGTTTGGGATTTGCAAATGATTTGGAGATATTCTTACATTTTGGGCTCAAGTACGATTTTTCCCTCCTCCATTTATTTGTAGAAAAGAAAAAATGAAACTGACACATTTTATTAAAACTTCATCATTTCAAAGTGGTATTTTTCATATTTTTGTGGCTTTCCTAACGATAAGACCTTGTCGTTTCTTTTTAATTTTCTTTTATTACGACAGTAAAAATAGATAATTTTGAAAGTTTTTTATTGCAACATTGTCGACGTAAATTTTTTTTCGGAGTTCCATTTCCCATCGCTGAAATAACCTTTTCCAAAGAAATCACCAAAGGCAAACTGATTCCAACAACGACATTGAAAAATATAAAATGAACTGACGACACGAAATATTTGGGAAATTGAAAATCTGGTGTTGGCAAGATTACCAACCCTGACGATTCATTATTGCAAAAAAACATCTGCATACTTCGAATGAAAAAGTATATCATTTTGAAATCGCAAAAAAATCATTTCAACTCTGAATGTTGAGTCAGGTCAAACTGTTCTTTGCCTCTAGACCCCCTGGTTGTGGTCTCATATTTGACAGCCAATTTGCAGATCATATCATTGAGGTATTGCACATAACTTTTTGCCGTGACTTGGCAATATCATTCGAGCAAAGTCATTTTTTTCAAAAGTTGGACCCGAAGAGAAGTTGTTTAAAGCAGGAGATGACTGGAGAAGATTCTTGAACTCGACAAGACCAACTGATTATTTTCACCAAGACCTCTTTGCATTCCTCCATATGCTGAAGGTCGAATGGTCGTAGTTGTTATTATGAAAATGTCGTGACACATCAGGACAAAACAAGTCAATATCTGTATGGCTGTGATTCGATCGAGGAGACTGGTTTTGAAAATGTCACGAGCACTAGAAATCTACTTCATGGTGTCTGTCCAGAAACCACTTCTCAGGTGGCCTTGCTCAATACCAAAGGTGGTAACATTTCATTACGCTTCCGTCATTGAAGGTCATGAGAAAATGGAATCACACAAACAAACACAGCGAGTCTCTTTCTGCATTCATTCAAGAAGGATGTATATTTTCATGGGCGGTAGCAAACTAAAACAAAAATACCAATTGGCAACATTTTCTAAAACGCCAATTATTGAAGAACTTTGATTGGGAACAGGATGAAGATCCAATTTCGTACTTGCGGTGAAACAATTGAGATCAGTTTATGTTCACCAAGCTTCCTCCGAGTCATTCGCCGAAAATGTGGACATTCTGGGATTAAATTGCGAATTCGATGCCGACACTGTGGAACCTTGTGGAACACCACCAGGCAAAGACGCTGTCGAGGGAGCGTTCATCCCGCTAAGAGGAATATTTCCAGACCGGTTCAGCACTGAGTTTGGGTCCATGGTTTGCTCGATGAATTCCTCAGCCAGCTCTCTATCCAAGCCCGTGTAGGTCTTGTCGAGATCTGAATCGGTGGGTCCCAGATGCTTATTTTTCTTCTTCTTGACTCGGCGGTACATTTGTTCCTCGGTAAAGGGTTCATTCGGAGGTGGAACCCTCGAGTTCCGAGTCCTCGGATGCCTACTACTTGGTTCCATTTTTGGATAAGGCTCCTGATCTCTGGCCCTCTTTCTCCGGGAGAAAGGCCGTCCTTCTAAATAGGCCTCGTAATCCTCGGGAGCACTCCCGTAGAACCAAGTGTGCGTGGGTGGTGCATGAGTGGGTGGACCCCCCATTTGAGAGTGAGAGGATGGTGCATGAACAGGAACCAAAGCTGGAAGGCTTCTTTGGGATAAGTTTGACCCAGGAGAATGGTATGACGGGGGTGGAGCATAGTAGTAATGAGTTGGAGGTGGGGCATACACCTCTAAAGGTGTATAGTGGGCCACAATAGCACTTTTTCGACCCGATGACCGCGGTGTCGAAGTGGTTCGATGTGGTCGAGCTTTAGTATAAGATGATGAACGATCTGGGGGAGGTTGATGATCTCTCGGCGAGTGTCTGTGTATTCTATTGGATCCTTGACGCGAATGATCGGACTGGACCATCACATAAGGAGGCGGGCTTTGGTTGTAAATTGGATAGGGTTGAATTTTCCGATAAGGAATTCCAGAGGATGCACTGTAGAAGACTTGGTTCTGATGGCCCAACCACGACATTAACCATTCATTACTCGCTTGAAGGGGATGCGCATTGGCGGCCTCTCGATGTTTGGACAAGACATACTCCTCGTCGTAACACTGGCAGATCTCTCGAAGACAAATGATAAAGCATGGTAACGTGAAAAGAATCTCGAAGACCCCCATCACAATCAAGAGAAGGTTAACGACCATTGCCTTCTCTCGGGCAGGAATATTGACCTGGCTCACTGGGATCAGGTCGCCCGTGTAATCATCCAAAATGAATCCTCCGGGATAACCCGAGTCTCTGGCCAAACCTGTGGCCGCATAAATAGTGACTAGAACATCCGTGATGATGGCCAGCACACACGAAATGAAGAAGAAGAACACATACGGCCGGAATCCGTTCATTTTGGCCGTGAAAGTACCCAACACACCCGATATGATCACCACAATCCCACCCCAAACTCCGGACGCCGTGCGGCTGTACGAGGCTTTCATGTAGAGCGCTAAAGCCCCTAAAACAACCAGACCGCACCCGCATATCAGTTTGAGTATGGACAAGACATATGTGGCTCGTTTGGGCAAGAACTTGCTCTGTCCTTCGGCTTGATTGTGTGCGTAATCTTTGGTGGAGTTCACTTTGGATCGAGGGGATCTCGGATAAGGACGATTGTGTCCCATCACTGGTGTCATGTTCATTGTCACTCGCTTCTTCATAACAACTCCCTCATTTGTACCTATTGTATGCATTGATTGCAATCGCCTGATCCTCGTCGCTCTTGTCAAGACAAAAGGCTCATGAGTGGCTAGTTAGTGGGTTGGTTATGGTGTGGTGAAGGTGCTTTATCGTTTCTCAGCCGTTTCGAGATCTGGTTAGGAAACCCTAATCGTAATGGGGTTGGTGGTGATCCTGGAGATGATGAAGCGGAAACTTTCACCCATTCGAAGTGTACTCGCTTGAAGACTGGGTGGCAAAGTTCGTTGTTGCGATGGTGGTTGGTCACTTGGTTCCATCACAAACACCACATAATAATGGAGATTGAACTCGCTTTGATCTAATGGGAAACGAAAGGAGAGAAATGATTCGCGTCCAACACAATCAGATAACACGGTTCGTTTCGAAACAAACGATAAGCAATGACTGCCAGACACTCAAACGGGTTGTCAAAGGTCCATTGGCAAATTTATGGTGACAACACGCTCGATCTTTTAAGCGATTAATGGACTGAGTAACTAAAACCTTTTGACCGCACCAAATGCACGTTGAGGAAACAACATGCTATCACATGACCGGTTGTCTCACAACTACTGTCCCTGTGGAACCTCGCGTTTGAATGGATTTTCGCGGAATCCGTTCCCGATAGATGAGAGGCAGGAAAAGAAAGAGCGAGCGCCGGTTACGAGCTTCATAATCAAGTTACGTTCGCTCCAAAACCAATGGTGATGGTTTGAGAGAAGGAGAGGAAACCAAGCAATCTTTGGTGACTGCATACTCCTTCTCCAAGAAGAAGTGCTCATCAACGCGAATGTACGCACGTATTACGTACACATCACATACCAACGTACCCTTCTTACCTACGTACAGAGGGAAGAATAATGAGTGGCATGTGCACCTCAATGCATAGAATCAAGAGCTCTACTAACAGAGAAGCGACTAAGAGTGTCTGAGAAAGAAGATTATTTTTCTCTTGGCTGACATCTAGTTATGCTGACCAAACCAGGAGTGTTACGTGGAATTAAAGTCTCTTACTTATCGGAAGTGATACGGTGCTAAGCTTTTTGACCCAAAATATTATAAGTTCCAATTTGCCATCTCTTGTCCTTTCAGTACTTATCTCTCCACTTTCATTAACCAATTTGACTATTTGGGTTTTTAACATTCAAACATCTGAAGTTATTAATAACCAATACTTTCTAAAAAAATATGTCGCAATTTTCAATGAAAGCATTAAAATCATAAATCAAAGAATGATGCTTGTCCATTTTTAGCCCTCTACATAGAGGCTAAAGGGCATTCATTCTTGACGCTGGTCACGGGTCGCACGATGACGAAGGGTTGACTTTAAGACTTGGGTCATAAATTCATAATACCAACCTGGACATCTTTGTAACCTCGCGTGGTGCCAATTACGCGCTTAATGCCATATCTTGGGGGATATTTGAACGAAGAGAAACACAATGAACGGTCATTCCTTTGCCGTCATGGTGACCTCTAGATCCTTGCAAATTCTGTACCCATCTCCCCTTAAAAAGCTTACCATGCACCCCTGACACACAAACGCGTTGGTTCATAAGCCAACATGAAGATTGGCGCTTTGTCAGGAAGTCTGGGTGTGAAATCTGCCATTTTCCCTGGTGGAGTAATATCCTGGATAGGCGGAACACCGGACGGTTAGGGACATTTATGGCAATAATGGTGTCGAAGCCTCAAAGTCTCTCTAGATGTTTGCGACGAAAAAAGAGAGTCTTTGGGGTAAACCATCCATAGCGATCTCTCAGCATCTGTGGAGATCTCCAGTACATGCATCTTGGATGTAACAAACCAACGGTTTCACGAAATCAAGTCATGCTTGGCTTTCATGGGACAAGAGCTTGCCGCCTCGTACCAATGGATCTAGGGCGAACATATGTTTGATGCCTGCCTTTGTAGGTAACCAACGTGGTTTGTTGGTGTCTAGAATGTGATCATCAGGGTGTTTTTACGACATTTGCAACACCGTTGGTTTGTAAGCGAGTATGTGCATGAGCTACTACTACTTGAGGCGAATTTCTTGCTCAAAAAATCGTTTCAATGGCCAAGAGCGTAAATGCACGTTAAGGTAAAATTTAGTAGGTTCTTGAGAAATTCTTGTATTTGATTTTTGCTCGTTACGCTACGGATGAGCTATTTTATGCAAAAATCAAACAGTTTTTAACCGGCAAAAGTTCTTGACTTTTGAAAATTTTATCGCACTGTTCAAGTATTGAGCGATTATACAGACGTTTGGAGACAAGTGTTTATTGTGTACGTGGCTAAACATTTTAACAATGAACCCGGAGAGGGAAAAATAATGGACACCAACATTAGAGATGCTAAGGGAGTGAGGTGTTCAGAGATCCAATTGAGCCATTTACAATTATTTGTGCCCTCATATTTTTTTAGCTACAAAGGTCGGCTCAAATTGTATGGCAAAAGTAAACTTTTATAGCTTCACAAACCTCACAATGGTCAAATACACAATAACACAAACTCATTTTTTGAGCGAGAATTACAATTTACTAAGCATTCTCAAAGCGTTGTTTTATTCTTTAATTTTTATTTATTTTGATTGGAAAATACTTTTCGAATTTGGCAATGATTAAGCTTCAAAAAAGCTTAAATTAATAACTAGATAGATCATAAAAAACCGTCAATTTTTCCACTCTCCTTGATATTTTCTTCTCAAGATGTGAACAGGATATGTTTCAGCAGCAAAATACTGACATTGAAATTGATTTAACTGAAAAACAAACATATTTAGTTTTCAGCCCATTTTAGGGAAGAGAGTAACATACGTTTTTGACCGTTATGAGATAAGAAATATTATTAATTTTTATTCGCAAAGTATGAAACGTCATTATCGTTATGTTTTATAAGGGGACAGTATTGGTAATTAAGAAAATAATAAAGTAATTAAGCAAGTTGATGAAATGTATATATATAGTTATCCAAGTTATTCTTAACGTTATGTACTTCAACTCCTTCATTGTGGACATAATCAATCGAGGTTGTACTATGAAAAACGATTTTGCTCAGTAGAACAAATTGAAATAGAGCGGTCCCTGTCAACTTCAAAAGTGGCCTACAAAACGATTGAGGGACTGGGCAAGCATGTCGTATCTCTCAATATCTGTGGTCATTGCATAGACTCGTTTATATCCCTAGCTCTTAGTTTTAAGGAAAGGTGTTATGTAGAGTTAATATGGAATTAAATTCGAAATGACGATCAATTTATCGTTTGCCTTAAAAAATGGCATATTTCAAAATTTGAGCATTTTTCCTCTTTTTTTGCTGATTTCGTTTGAGTTTTTAAATCAATACATTTATGCACTATTAATTGGACATCTAGCAATCAAATTTGACGCATTGTTATTGCGTTTCATAACTTGATTCCACTTGCCAGCTTTTGCTAGCCATAATTACCATCTGACTCTACTTTTTTTCTATCCCTACGTCTTTGCTTTGATAAAATATACATTCGTAAATGTGTAACACACTTAACAAGATTACGCGTTGACTAATATCTTTTTTTGGCATCTTCCATTAAGACTGTGCTCACATGTTGTTGATTGGAGAACATGAAAAATTCTTCACGCCATATTAAGAAAGACATCGAGCAAATAAAAGTAACATTTTTCAGGTTTGATAATTTATTATACACGAAAATCACCTCTGAATTTGTTTTGAACCTTTAACCATTTAGGCTACTAATTTAACCTCTGATAATGTCTTCCTTTTGTGCTCTTGATACAATGGATAACTGGCAATCAGGAACAAAATAGAACCTGAAAAGAAGACACCACCAAATGTTAGTTCCCATGACAGAGAGAAGCATCTTCATTGTGCCAAAGAAAAGAAATGAATTGAGTCATCTTACTTGCAGCAACCATCCCAGGGAAGAAAATGTAAAGAGCAGATCTTAGATCTCCAAAGGCCTCGCTCACGGGTTCAACTAAGATTGGAATATTTCCACCGATGTTATTCATGAGAAATAAGAACAATCCAATGCACACAGAGCGAATATTGGCAGGTACGATTTCCACAATCACAGTAAAGAGTACGGCAAACCATGTTTCAGCTGAAGGTAAATGAAAGATAATGGGCAATTAGAGACATGTCCAATTGACCTTTATTATTAATAATTACAATGCCTTACCGAAAAAGTAATAGATCAGTAACATGTAATAAGTTAAGGGAGGTTCCAAAGCAAGAACACACACGGAAAATGGTGTTGAACAAACCTGTAAATAAGAGACGTATTTGAACATTGTTTTTACTGGAATCAACTGATTAGTGACATAACAAAAACATATTATAGCAGAGAATATCTTTTTCCTTACTAAGCACACTGATAGAATCCAAAGTCTTGAGTGAAGTCCCATCTTACGAACGGCCAAATCTGAGAGGAATCCACCAACAAATACGCCAAATGATCCACCAATAATGGAACATAATGCCAAAGAAATTCCCGGATTTTCTGTGCGGAAGTATTCCTCGAAGTATAGCTGAGTGTTATACGACCACGAATATCCTCCTGAAAACCAACAATAAATTAAGAGGTTGCACAGACATAACACAAAAGTATTGCGTGAGTTGTGAGAAAAAAATGTGAAATTTGATGCTTGAATGAAGATTTGTATTCATCTTTGCGGAAAGACTTTAAATAAGTGTTACTAGGTGGCAAAATATTGTTACGTATGTTTCAGTTATGAAATATCCTTAAGTCGTTTTCAAATCAGGATCAATATTTTGACAGGTTTATAGCTCAGTTTTAGGACGATCAAATGAGATTTACGGATCGTTAACCAAAACTTTAAGGAAAAGAAACGTACGCTCAGCAATCGGCTAGCTTCTTTTTAGTGGGTTGCAGATTCGAAATCGAAAGCTATTTGAGCTCTCTGCGTGTAAAATCATAAAACAATAAAAACCCTGTATTAATTACCTGTGTGTCGTACTGCAGCGGCAATGAAGAGTAAAATCATGGAGGATTGACAAAAAGCCTTGCCAATCGATTGCCAATATCTGTCTTCAGTTTCTTTGATGATAATGTCTTCCCCCATGGCTTCCTTTGCCTTTTCTTCGGTCTCGGCGAGATCTTCGGATTTCTTTTTGGTATACCTGCTCAAAAAAGTTTCCAGCTTTAGTTTGGTCAGTAAAAACATCGCGTTATTCAAAGTGGTTTCGTCATACTTGGGATCTTCGTAAAAGAAGATGATAATAGCAATAGGGATGCCCAAAACGCATCCAATAATGAATCCTGGTTCCCAGGTGTAACCAAATATGTTGGCGTCAGGAACGTAGTTGCCAATCACGAAAGTCAAGCCATAACCAATGTACACTCCCCAAGAAAAGATTCCATTGGCAACACCTCGAGTTGAAGGATCAAATAGCTCGGCTAAAAATGATCCCGCCACTGGTCGCATGGCAGCTTCGCTGGAATCGAATAATTAATCACGTTGTAGTCGGCAATAGTTTAATGCACGCCTCAAGACATCTCAATACAGTCATCACGCGACAAAACGCAAGGGGGCAACCAACAAAAATGGGGCTTCCCTAATATACTCATCAAAGTTACAGGTAAGTTCTATCAGTGGCAGAATTAATTTTTGTCGTCAATTATTCTTAAACATGACACCATATCATAAGTGCAAATTTCAGTTGGCGGCAACTGTCTTTTTTACCAATATTTTGTCTATTGGCAGAACTATGCTTGTTTGCACCAGCTTTTTTGGCGTGTTCTGATTTGACTTTGAGTGAAAACATGTTTTCAGAAGAAGTGATACATGACATGTCAGTTAGTTTGCAATACCTTCAAAAAGGAACATTTGATAAAAGAGGGAAGCTTTAAGTAAACAAAATGGATTGTCCAAATTGAGTTGTCCAAATTGATTGAACTTGTCAAGTACAACAAAGAGTAGCTTATGAGGCCAAAAGTCTTCCGATTAAAAAAAACTAGTTCCGCAGTTCTCAATTCTCAATCAGGTCTCAGTTCAGAGACGTGTAAAGGACTGGCACGATTTTTGAGCTTTGTAGTCTGCTCAGACTGCGCCACAATCGTTGCAAAAACTACCATCATCAAAGCTCTTCCAGTCTCTCCAAAACTTTGAACGCAATTTTTATTTTTTTTTTGGTTGCAGATTTTTCTACTACCGCTACAAGGAATACAATTCCCTGTAATCAAGGATTTCTCCCGACAGCTTCAATCCAATCCCCAACAGGATTCGAACCTATACCGTCTGGGGAAGCTCTTACACTCGGCTCTTATAA
The DNA here is from genome assembly GCA_010645155.1 of Tigriopus japonicus. Lineage (NCBI taxonomy): Eukaryota > Metazoa > Arthropoda > Copepoda > Harpacticoida > Harpacticidae > Tigriopus > Tigriopus japonicus. Next base: position 6,315,923 of record CM021317.1, read on the forward strand.
GAACGCATTAGTACACTTGACCACTCTGGCTTCCTTAATTACTCATTATGAACAGAAATTATTCAAAGTTTTTGGTTTGTACGTCTTGCATCCAACACTAAATTTGAGTCAGCATGGCCAAGTAACTGACCATCAAAAAGGCAGAGCATTGCATTCTCTTAAATGGCGCTGAAGGGAAGTCACCACCTCAAACACTGGAAACACTAATACCAGGTGGCGTCCTAGTGCCGATTTGAGGAACTGTCCACTTCTCTATACTAGAGCAAAAGATTTGATAATGTCCCTTTTGACATGGAGTGCCCCTCGTAGTTCATATGTCTACGTTTTCCTGCAGAAGGTTTGCTTCAAATGGCTAAAAGATGTTCTATTGTTAAAAAAAGGTGTATGGTTTAGGCCAATGTTCTTCTGTGGGAATCAAACAAGCAATCACCGCATAATTTGGAATGTGGCTAACGAACGTTTATTGAAGAAAGCACAAATGTTTGTTTTTGTTCAATTCAGAGACGTTTCCCGAGTTCAAAAGTTCAAGATCACCCCTCAAATAAAAGATCGTCAATTTCGACCACGGAGCTTGAAAGCTTTTTTGATCCGTCGGAGTTGATCAAAAATGTCAATTATTCCTTACTTAGCCTTGCGAGCCTATCTCAAGGTCGAAAGACAAAGAACAACATTTTCTTGCCTGTAAAGTGCATCTTGACAGGCTTGTGTTCGTATTTTTTGAACTTGGGTCAATTACATAGTAAACTACGCATGCTTAACATCAATCACTATGACGCAAATCTTATGAAAGTCCCATCTGAAGGCAATTCTTACCCAGCTGCCACGCCCATTCGGAGGATAACTAAATGCCAATACTGAGTCGCCACCGCCATAAGACATCCGCAACAACTGAAGAGCATGATACAGACTCCCAAAAGTTTGGTTCTAAAAGCAACAAAGAAGTTCACGGTTGATGTTTGAAGGCTTGACGAATTCATTAGTTGGTCTTCTTCACCTTGAGACTTTGTCTCCCAGAAAGCCCATAAAAACACCAGACAAGGTGAAGATGACGACGAAGATTGGCCCAGCCAAAACTTGATACTCAAGCCCTTGACCAGAGTATTTGAAATCGCAGGTACCATCGCCGAAACCTTCGCATCTGCAAACAATAAATGCATTATGTTCGAATGGTTTGATCAATAATAATTGGGTAAAGTTAACAGTAAGTATAATAGCTAAGTTAAGTTAAACATGGCTTAAGGAGTTGAATCTAGAATGCCTGTTCAAAAGATGCTAAACCAGTTTTGTTGCCCGTCTGATCATTGAAACATGCATCTATTATTTGATGGGATAAGAAAACGGGATTGTTTGTTACGTGAGAAAGGAGTTTCTCAAGTTTGTTGTCTTTGCTTTGAAACATTTGGTGTTGCTAATGGAACAAAAGAAAATAAACATATATATTTCTTTAATTCTTAAGGCAGAAAAAGACCAATTTCTTAAACCTATTCCTGATCAACCCACTATTCAAGGGTTGTACAGATCTGTCAACAGTAACTCGTTAGTAGACCATATATCCCATAAATGTTAAGTTTTTATAGTAACGTTATTGATTCATTTTCTTTACAGAGTTTGCCATTCCTTGTATTGGTGATAAAAAATCCCCTACCCAACAAAAAAAAAACATGCGAATTCATATATGAAAAGTTCTTGGAACATGATGGAGTAGTAAGTAGTAATTGAAGTTTAACATTAAAAAAGAATTTAGACTTGAAGTGATTGTAACAGTTAATCAGCCCCAAGATTAATCATAGTTAACAACTTTGATACCGCTACATGATGGACTTGTATACGTATATAATACTATTTACGAGATGCACGCGAAATGACAAATGTTGATTTCACTTACAAGCCTTTGATTTGCAATCAATTTAAGAATTTCCGCAAAGTTTCTGCTTCATTCATACTTTTCAACGTAAACAAACGTTTGTAATCTTGTTTGTAAATGTAATTATTTCTTTTAGTAAAAGGACAATTTTACGAACTCATGAGTGTTTCCCGTGGTTCTTGTAATAAAACAAACATACGATTGAAACACATTAAATGATCCCGAATTCCACAATGGAATTGATAAAGGTCATTTGATTGAAACAATTGAAATTGTCCATAGATCGTTCTTTATTTTTGTTTAACTTGGGTCGATTTTTTCCCTCCTTCGTCCGAAAAAAATGTCTTGATAAAGCTGATATGCGAATTGTAAAAATATTTGCAGTTCGGACCAGATAAGCATGAAAATTGCACTTTTTCACAAAAGAGCCAATTTTTATGATGGTGTGGTTCGCTTTTATGGTGTCTCGAGCATGTCAAAATCTTTTGGAGGTTCTTTTAATTAGATTTCAAAATAAGACTAGACACCACTGCATCAAATACGCTAATTAATTACAAGGTTGTCAGAGTCTTTGAGTCTTTAAAAACTCAACGAAAAACTGAGGCAAAACGAGAGGGCAAAATAAATGAGTAAAAAAAGGGAGGTGTTTTTGTCCTTTAAAGTATTGCAGTAATTTAACACATTCTAAATTTTGCTCTATTTAAGACTGTTTCAAAATGAAAACAGCGCGTACTTTATTGGATAAAAGTCAAATTTCCAACAATTCAATCAATTTTGTTTAGTCTTATTCGATATATTTTCCTTTATTGGAGTTAATTCATGACATATTGATTCCTTCAATATGGAAATTTGCACGACAAAAAATTAATTTTACGATACTTCAAATTTCATTTCATTTGAAAAAGCCATAAAAAATTTTGCTTTGCTGAAATCTAAGCTGGTTAGTGTACTATGTTTCAAGCATTTTCCAAACATATCGGTTCCCGGGGAAGGTATTCCAACAAAGTGTATATACTGTATTTTTCCTTACTCTTGTTCGGTGACAAAATCCCTGCAAATTTCACCAATATCGCCTTCATCGCTATTGGACAACGTTTCGTTTGGATAGCATTTCTGTTTGCCAAAGTGGATGTCATTGGCCATCTCCTGACTCACTGTGCCAATAAGAAAATGTGAGATCTCGCCCACAATGAAGGCCAAGGTCAACAAGGTTAGGGTGACCGAGTTCTTGAGAGTGAAACCTTGCTCAATCATCTTGATGGAGTATTCTGGTCAAGAGAGACGAAAGACAGGAAAGTGGTCAGAGACCACGGAAAGACACGTTGGTTGCAAATCACTTTGGTACTATGTAGACTCGTCGATCACGTCCAAAGAACTGAAGAAACAAGAGCCAGTTTTGACCGACCAATGGATGGATAGATGGATGGATGTTTTTCGAGGGAAATCCTATTTGATATCAAACGTCAAAGACTGGATCCATAAAGTTCACACACGGACACACTCACACATGAAAGAGTGAAAAAGTTTCGTTCGGACGATCAGGCTCACACCATTCTTTCAAGTGGTGTTTGTATTGGCAATGATGATGATATGATGATCCTCCTCAGGCTGCACAATTTCAAATGAGATCCTTAAGCACGTGACGTTCGTTATTTGTATAAGATTTCACCAATTCCTTCATCAATCAGATAGGGCAGGATTGTTATATAAGTTAAATAAGTTATCTAATAAATATTTGAAGTTCAACTTGAACGACTCCCGAGATCACTGATCCTCTCCTCCATGGATTGACACCCTTCAGAGAACTGACTTTTCTGGGAGAGCCATCATACTGATCTTCTTCCAAATCGTCGGCATTGGTTACATGTGAGGGGCATGTTCAGATAGTAGCACATACTACTTAGTATATAGGTATTCGACACAAGACACTCCACATAGAGAGGCAAGGCGCACGTGTGAACCGATCCTCTTCACAGGCTAGTCCCATCCGCTTTCAACGTTTCCATTGTGTCTAAAGTGGTGGATGATGCCCTTTCACATGATGAGAGTGTGTATCGGAGAATGGGGACAACAGTGCAATACAGTGCACACAGTACATACACACTACATACGATCTATCCATCCAACGAATGTAGGAACGAACGACCGACATCCACACATTCACACTACTCACATTTACAGTAGACACCTGGATGGAGGAGGAAAAGCCACTGCCAAAATCGGTGTGATCTACAGTGTGAGTTGGATGATGGGACGAGTTTGCGGAGCACCACCTCAAGACCACTTTCGGTCAGTGTCGATAGAGCTGGTTAACACTTCTAGGCCATGATTAGCATTCAAGTCATCATTCATGCTTGAAAGAACTGTACGAATACTACACCTGAATCCGTACATCGGTCCTTAATTTGAATAGAGTACAGTTACCGGCTGAATTAGGCAATATTCCGAGCAGACAGGTTTCGGAGCCTCCTTTTTTATAGAAGAAAAAAGTCGTCACAATTGATGGGTTGCACCCTAAGCACATTTTCGTGTGGCAACACAAGAAAAATTGATCATGGCATTTGGAAAAAAAGTTAACCTCCTTTTTACGTATGTGAAAAAGTTACATAAGGCAGGGTTTGTCATGGGACTCTGAGTTCTATTGTCTCGAACTCAGAAAATCCCATTCCAAGAACCGATTTGCGGGCAAGTGAGAAGTTCACAAAGTTGACTGATAAGAAGATAGATAAAGTAATCCACAATCCTGGACAAAGAGTTGCTGGCTTGCAAGCTCGTTGGTGAGTTAGTTGAAGGTATGGAAGGTCTCGTTTGCCATTTAGTAAGCACTTGCCATCGTAAAGGTGTTTACAGTCCATCCTCATGAACGCAATTAAACATGTGCTCTTTGTCTCAAAATCGAGTTTACTGCATGATGATGATGATGGTGACTAGCATGATTCCCAGGCTACGGTCGGCCATTGATTCAAAAGAGCTTGTTCACAGTTCAGTTATTCATAAATTTAGGAGATGGGGTCATCAATGGAATCATGCTCGCTCCTCCTCTTCTGCTTCCCTTTTCCCAAAAAGCAGGATTCCTCAATAGTACGGATGAGCTGTTGCTCTAACATTTTGCAACTTTATGTAATCAATTTGTGCTCTTTGATCCACTTGTTACATCAACGATCCAACGGAGTGATATAAATCTACTTGTCGTGACACAATTTATTGACGTGAGCGAAATGTGCAAGCTAGTTAATCCCATGTGAAGCGTTTAAAGCTAGCGACAAATGCGATAACACCTCTTGACAATCAAATTTTTTTAAAGTTACGTGATCTGTCGGTAAAAACGGATTTTTAAGAATCGATCTGTCGGTAAAAACGGATTTTTAAGAATCGATCTGTCGGTAAAACGGATTTTTAAGAATCGATCTGTCGGTAAAAACGGATTTTTAAGAATCGATCTGTCGGTAAAAACGGATTTTTAAGAATAGACAGTATTTTTAAGATCCTTATTTTTCCATATTTTCAACACATGTACTTACTATTAGGAAATCTCAAAAGAACAAACAATTTGAAAAGTATTTGTTTTGATAACACAACACCAGCCATCTCTATGAAAGGGAAATTTTGATCGCCATCTCAAATATTTTATTCATCAAAAAATCAAACTGGAATGTAAAGACAACAATAAGAACAGGTAAAATAAAGACAGCAATAAGAACGGGAAAGCTATGAAAGAGTAAATTGTAAGACAGCATGCTCTTAGCTCGCACCAAACGAAAGGACCTGCTGTGTTTAACACTTAGTTTTTTTCAATTCATCCAGAGCCGCCAAAAGAAATGTCTGCTTCGAGAAAAAGATTTGTATTGTGATGCCGAGGTTTAGTCAAATATTTTGCGGGCCTTTCCGCAGTGTTTCTATTCCAACAAGCCAGACTATTTAATCCCAAAGTCTAAGTGCATTCCAAATCACAATCAAACCAATTTTTAAGTTTTCTTGAGATTCTCATAGTTTTTTTCCAGATAAAAAGTGAGTAAAGCATATGCCATCTCCATGATGGGCGGTGGGTCCATTTGATCAGTCTTGATTCAACAATATTTGGATCCTTATCTAAATCTCTAAAATATGCCTACATCTTTACCCACACATTTACCTACACCTAATCTGCACCCTAGTCATTTTTATGTTAGAACTTGTAAAAGAGGACAGTTTTTAAAAAAGTGAGCTCATAACTGCCATATCATTTAAAAATTGTAAGGGAGGCACGAGTTTCAACAAATTCTGGTGCTCAAACAAAACTGCAAGTTCCAGGCCAAACTCAATCGTAGTGCGTCTGGACATCCACATCAACAATACAAATCTGTTACCGAGAAAAATAACTCATGGAAAGAAATCTCAAATTTTGCTCATCAAAATTTCTTGGAACAAAACTTTCCCAATTTTCTGCAAAAAAATCATTCTTGTTAATTAGTGTTTGTCTACTTTCGATTTCTTTGAGCTTAACTGAAACCAATTTTTTGCCTGAATTTTGAACGAAAATTTTTGGGCCCATCACCACACTTAACATTTTTGTTATGCAATTTGTTAGACACGAGAAGAAAAAAACGCCACTTTGCACACATTGACGGAAAATCTTCGAGGGAAATCATTCCCATGCTTCAAATAAAAACCCGTAAACCAGTTGAAAAAAATAACAAGTTATTGTATAAAATACAAAACTTGTCAGTCTATTCTTAAAAAAACATATGTGGACAAGAACGCTGACACAAATATATGTACTGAAAAAAAAATATTCACTTGATCCGGCCATTTTTTAGACAAAAACTTCGTACCATTTGCTTACGAAATGTACCAGAATATTGATCAGCGGAAAAAAATGAACCACTCGGGACGACCTCTTTTGCCAGTTATGCTACTGCATTTGCCTAAAAGAATTTTTTTAGTTTTAAAGGTGACACAGTGGCTTTTTTGAGCTGAAGAAGTCATTTTTAAATTCCAGAAACTAGGTTTGAGACAGGTTTTGAGACGTCAATGGAATGCCAATCACTATTTGAATTCGGTTGATTAGGTCAGGGGCAAAAACTCTATAATGTAATTTAATACATGCTTAAAAATTGTTAGAGGAAGAGCAGTCTTGTTCCAAAATAAGTTTTCGTGGATCTATTTTCAACGGCCTTTTTGTTCAGCATTCTCGAAGGACCAAACAGGAGGGTCGTTACAACAACTTATACAAATGGCTGAGTATATTTTGGCAATATTTTGGATAGACACACTCATGAGAAATGAAATGAAGAATGGAGAATGAAAAAAAACAAAAAGAAAGAATTGAGTTGTAGAAAGTGCTAAAAATGTTGTTTTTGAGCATGTTTTAAGTGACCGTATTTCGTTTATTTGCCGTTGATCTAATTAACAAAATTCAAATACGTATGTGGTATTGCATTAAAGCCTTTTTTCTCAAAAGTGATTGGAATAAAAATGACTTTTTCAGCTCAAAGAAACACCCTGTGACGTGAAACAAAATGTAGCTTGCGATGTTAGCAAGAAAATAGTAGTCTAGCAATAGCAGCTAAAATTCTGACGAACCTAAAAAGAAAAAAAAGCAAAGCAAAGTACTTTTTTTAGACAACAAATAAAAAAGATTTTTTTGAATATTTTGAAGGACCAATGATATTTTCATTACAATAAATTCATTTCTGCCAGTTGATCAATGACACACTTTCGATTCATTAGGGTGCTACCTCCATTTCAGTGACGTCATCAACAGTAAAGAACTTGTGTAGTTGGGGTCGAAAAGAAATTGTCTACCATCTGGAAAAGAAATGCCGTCTGTGGGCCTGTGTTGAATGGTTTGGGTGTGAGCTATTGTGCTTCTCACAGCTCAAGAATTGGTTACATGGCTGGCTGCTTAGGGCACTTCCGTCGCCAATCCCTCACTCAAACCAGGCCACCAAAACACGGGATTTCTTGAACTTGGCCGAGGAATGGCATTGAAGCTTCCAATTTCCCACCTTCATGACAACCTAAATGTGAATCACTAGCGAACAATCAAAGACATATCCCCTTTATCCTAGTGAACGGTACCTGGATTCTCGGCCGATGGAAAGAAACCGTGCATTGTCGATATATGAAGGGGAAAATAATCGTTCATAATAAGAGCCCATACCAATATGTATAACCACATCGTGTCCAAACCCTTTCAAGCCCTCAAGACGTATGTCAAAAGTAACAATTTTTTGAAAAGGGGCACTTCTCCATAAGCGATCAACGAGAAGGCTTTCCGCGTGCACTCCTGCTTTTAAAACCAAGCCGTTTTCAACAGCCCCACTTTACTAAAGAACTCTCCAACCATCCGCTAGTTGGACGGAGTCTTTTTTTCGCCTCCGGTAGGGTTTGTTGTTGCACAGGTACGTACGGCATACCATTGGTCTGAGACTGGGAGCCAAAGTAAATCTTTCCGTCAAGGCAAGCACCACATCGTTTCTCCTCTCCATCCACCTCCAAAGTTCGTCTCCATTCAGTCTTCGCCTGGCCATGGTGGTGTCGTGTTGTGCTGTGTTTTGCCTCAGTTTCCCTCTGGCAGTGTCTTCTACTATCTAGTACGACTTGCTCTTGGGGCTCCAATTCAGACTAGCAAGTACCTTTGGTCTCCCTCTCCTTGTACTGTAGTATGTGCTAGGTAGTGTTGGTTTGTGTGTGAGTGGCTGTCTGTCTATCTATCTATCGGGTGTGAGGCAGCAAAAAGCAACACGAAAATTACCTTCCTGACTTCCAAAGCAATAACCGAGCAAAAACGTACTTGCGACTTGTTGGCAAGAGTCAAGGGTCCAAGAAGACGAGCTTGGTTTACTGTTTGGATCTTTCTCTGTGTGTGTGTGTGAGTGAGTGCCATAAGGTAGGCCGAAAAAATTAGTGAAATATTGTTCTGGTGCCATGAGCAAACATTTGAGGAGACAAAATACAAAAATCGAGTGGGATCAGTGCCCCCAAGATCCCAAGTGATTGTTGGTGTTGGCGTGGAGTGGGATCATCCTCAACGAAGAAGAGCATAATTGATAAGAGGGATCTTTTGGATTTCTGGAAGGATGCCAGCGGATGCTTAGCGACGAAACTTTCGCTCATTTATGATACTGATTAGAAGACCTCCAAAGACCTGGTGGTAAGTGAATCCACAATGTCTTAATGATCGATTCACCCGTAACTTCACGATCTAAGCGGAACACTCGAGAGAATCGAGAGTATGAGCAATAAGTTGGAGGAAATCATCGCAGATAATTTGGTCGACAAGATCGAGATTGAAGCTCCGAAACAGAGATCATCATCCCAAATGAAGCCAGATACCGAATTCAAGCACTGCTTTAATGATGAGAATCTCCGAGCGATTTTCTCACCAAATCAAACCATTCTCCGCCCGCCCATTCGTTTTACGGATAGGGAGTATTATTCATCCAGGGCACCTTGAGGCTTCTCATATGTCCAATTAATCTTTGGGGGGATCGGTTCAATCATCGACGACCCCGAAATATCTCCCCTGGTTTGATCTATTTAAATGCCCCGTGGTCTCTAATCAGTCAAATATTGTTGAGTCACCCTGTGGCTAATCACGACGAGCACTCAAGTGCTTAGTTCTAAAGATAAATCTCGTCTTCCCAAATGATGGCTCGTTTCGCCACTAAAGTCTGAAAAACGCGCCAACTTTCCTTCGGCTTCTAAAGATTAATTCATTTGTGTGTGAAAAAAGACCGCAATTTTCCGGGACTATTATGGAAGCTGCCAAACTTTGAAGATCCAATGATCTCGGATTGTACCGTTTTGTGAGCTCGTCTAGTCAAACAACAAAAACCTCATAGAGCTTGATGATTCCCGTATGATTGAACTTTTAACCAATTTAGTTGCATTTAAAAAGGTATGAAAGTCCCTTGAAGGTTAGCTGAGATCCGAAAACTCGATCAACATTTGATCCATAAGCCAAAAGTCACGGATCGAACTATTGAAATAGTGCCAATAACGGAATTGATATTAGGCCATCAGAGTAATGTACCCTTAGTCAGAGTGTTAATGAAGACAAATAGTCCTGGAGGAAAGGAAATTGATACTTCCTGAGGAAATTTTGCAAATTGGATCCTGACTCTAGCCACATCCTGTCAAACTAAAAGACAAAGTGTGTTCTCCACCCACGTTGAGGTACAGAAATTTCACCTCCGAGATGAGTGCAAAATACCCAACTAATCTTGAGGATTTCTCCGTAAGTGGTGAGGTGGTTTCCTGTGCAAAGGTTGCACGTGTGTCTGGATCCGCACAGGAAATGCAAGTCACCCACGTGGAGGATTTTGTATGATCGATAACACATAATCGGACATTTGTGTCGAGGAATGAACCTCCTTGTGTCATTTCGCTACGATTTCTCTCATTTGGCCCTGATCATAACTGGAAAGGGTCGCTTCAGTCCGTTTTGAACTAGATTCATCTGCTTGGACGGAAAACGCGGAAAAGAATTCGATATATTCATTCAATTCGGCTTTTGTTTTTTGGCTCAGTGGTCGAAAAGAAAGTGTAAGCACAATTGGCTCATTCGCTTTCATTCTTTGGGAACACAATGCCGGCTTCAATGATGGGGAGTTGGGAAGCCGGACAAATATGAGCCTCTAATCACGTTAAAAAAGGCGTTCAAAGGACTTTTATTCTCATCAACTTCTTTTGTTCAGGAGCTTTAAAATAAATCATTTTGAGCATGTTCTGGTTGTCACCCTGGTATTGTAATTTTCAAAACCTATTCTACCTTTTCGAGTTGCTTTAGTTCCCGTTTGATGTTAATGAAGGGAAACCTTTGGAATCCCCATGTTCATGCGAGATTAGAAATTTGTGGAATGCACTCCGAAAAAGTCAAGCACTCGAGGAAAAAAATGTAGATGGGAACATGAATTCAGAGTGCTTCAACGACAAACGATCATGGCAATTTTGAACAGTGAGGTGATTTACTTACAAGAGGTCGTAAATGCATGTAGTTCACGTCAAGGCCCGGAAGAATATGGGTGTACAAAGTTTTTTATGATGGAGAAAGTTTGATTAATCAAGCCAGTCAAAGAGCTCATATCATTCCCATGCGTCTCACTTTTGTCAAAGTCGAGGAATAGAAATGACTGAAGTTCCTGTGTCTAAAAAACGCTAAATGCCTCGATTAAATGGTTGAGTTCTTTTGATGTGGGTCTACCCACCTACACATTCCACTTTTTAAAAGGTAATTCTTATCAAGGAATGTCTCTTCAAAGTCATTTCTTTGATTGTAAGCCCTTTTTATGAGATACCAAGTGAAAGAAATGCCTCTGAGAGAGCATGTTGGAATCCACTTGTGACGGATGTTATGAATACTCGTTTGGCAAGCAAAAATGACCCATCCATCACACCTCCAACAAGGGGGACCACTTTAGTCCCTGTTGGGTGGAGAATATTTCCCCATGATTTTGCACTTTCCTCACGAAACTTTTTGATTGATAGCATTCACTTGGCAACACTGAACAGCTCTTCAACCGCGGCAAGCCCGGAGGTGCCTTGAAGGTTCAAGGATCAAGACTCCAATGCTTAATGGAGTATCAATAATCCAAGAAAAATGTGAGAGAAACGATTTGGATATTTCACACAACATTACACCTTAGACGGAGCTAATTTGCTTTAGAAAAGTTGCTGCTGTTACGACGATGCCCAGGGTTGATGGATCTTTTGAGGTTCGTAATGCGTAGTTAATGGTCCCCCGTATGGTTTTGTTTACCACAAGTATCAAGAAGTCGAGAAAACCTCAGTCCAAATTTCCATCCCCAACTTAGCGGGCATTTGAAAGTTGAAAGTTGGAAACTTCGACACAGAAAGAGGGAAAAAAAAGATCTGGCGTCTTTGAATGCACTCTGATGATCATGACAGGTGAATAAAAAAGAGACTTTAAAAAGTTATCAAGCCGGTTAATCAATACGAGCTGCTGGCACAAGCCACATGACATGCATGCGCATACGTACGTATACACTCCTTGTACTATAAACGACGTAGAGAACTGAGATTTGACAGAGGAGGTAAAACGGCTGACGCTATCGGCGTTCAAATCTCCACTTGCTCGGCCAAGAAACCATTTTGGTGGATTTTAAAGTGCATGCAACACAGAGGCAAGTATGCCGACCAATTGGCAATTCGGAATTCGAGAAATGAATTCCCTTTTCAGAGATAAAATCGTGAAACGTCCCATTGAAGAGATAAAGAGGGAGGGTAGGGTGCTTTGAGAGACGCATTCATCCCATCTCGTCCGCATTTACAGTTCATCTTTCAGTCGTCGAAGTGTTGAAAGACACTTACGTAGTTAGGCGGATCGGGTAACCGTAAATTCATAACCGGTCGTTCACTTTTCTTGAAGTCTCTCTTGTTTGGGCATCTTACGAGAAGCGTTAGTAGTACTATTAAGTGAATGATCGAGCACTTTCATTCTAAGTTGGGAAGCGGGCTTGAGAAAATATTTCGCTCTGACGTCTTCCCACTCGTTTTTCAGGTGGAATCTGTCATTGGATAGAATGATAACTTAAGAGCCTCAAGTAGAAGATGATCAACCATTTTTGGGGCTCGTTATATATAGCTGTAAGTACTATGACTCCAATCAAACCAAATACAGGCTTTTGATAAAAGGAATGTTGATAGTCCACAAGTATTAAAAAAAAAAGAGGCCATTGACAATGACGTAACTAGAAGTCGCAAAAGATAATGTTATGTGGTTCCCTTCATAAAGCACTCTAATTACTGACTAGTGTTCCCAAGGTAGTCTTTGGGATGCTTGCTCGCTTACATACATATGCTTGCATGGTTGGTTGGTTGGTTGGGTTATCGCCGATTGTTGTGCATGTCCGAATATCGCATGATGGATGGGGAGGAGGAGGATCGTCAGCGAACGAACGAATGTGAATGGTATTCTTCTTTTTAGTCATTATGGTCCTCAATGAGAGTGGCAACATGAATCATGAATATGAAAAGGAAACTTTCTCCCACTCGTTCTGGCTGCCTGGTTGATCGTTCTTTGATTTGCCTTGTAAGGGAGACGGAAATCCAGTGATTCTTGGTTTCATTGAACTCGTGGAAAAAAAAGTCTTCTTACACTTTGCATGGTTGAGCACTCTGGCATGATGATCGATAACTTGATCAATTTCTATCTATAATGAGATGACAGCACTTTTGGCAAAAGACGGGACGGCGATCTCAATGGTTTGGCTGGCTCCCATTGCCAGGGAAATTGAATTGCAAATCCCACATACCGTACATTCACCAATCCCCAACATCTTGGCCAAAATCTAATGAATATTTGAGTAAGCTATCAAAAGAGAGAACAGATTACATATTTGATTTATCCAGTGGATGCATAGTTCAATTTCACTTCCACGGGTGTTGATCAAGTTCGAAGTGGACTAGCCTCAATTTATACAAGACAAGAGCCTCTTGATGATGGTACGAGCATCTTTTGAGAGGAGGATAGTAATATATCACGACAATTTGGAGAAAATCCAAGTTCTGTAGCTTAACCGAAAGATGACAAATGACGCCGTTGCCAATGTCGCTTTGGGACTTTTAATTCGTTTCTGAATAGTGTGAATTGAGCTCACCGTATACATTTAGTCACAAAGGAGAGGGGTGAAGGAGTACAATTATCCGGGTATGCTCATTAAATTTCTCCAGTGCATCATTTGGTCACAAAAGGAGACAATAGTAACCGACTGATGTACTCGAGAATTACAACCCCATATTTGGGAGGCCGGCCAAGATGATTCCAATTTTAAGATGGCACGTTTTCTTGAAGTGTCGATTTCGTCATGTTGTAAGAGTTTTGTTCCCTTTTCACGGTTTGCACGTAGTTTGGATGGTTTGAGAGAGGGTTACGTCCACAATTAGTCAGGAGCCATCAATTCAACGGTACAAAGGGCATATCTTTTAGCTTTGAGGTTGGCTGCTGGTTCAGTCGGCCCTTGGCTAATCCCCAGAATTAACTCATTTTTTACGCACTCAGGTGGGGGCCAGCAAAAAATGAGTTACGGTACTTTCCTTGGTCCTTGGTCGAGCTGAGTGACCCCTCGTGATTTCACCCAACGGGTCAATGACCCGCATTCCTAAGGAAGCTTCATTAGTTTACAATACGGGGGAATGCAAGGTCGGATAATTGGCTTGAGATATCTCTATTTTGGTAGATGTATGGAAGTCGATCCATCGGTTCATCAAGTTTGAAAGTTGCGTCGTTACTTGCCAATTCTTGGAAGTGTGTAGGAGATCTTTCAAAGCTTCATTTGCACCTGTTGGATCTTTGATTGACAAATGACAAAATGTGAGACTTTTTACCAATGGCAATTCCAACATGGTTCAAATTCTTTGTTTCCAAGGAAAATGTTGGATATGCTAATGAACATGCAGAAGTCTTGGCCAATATTCAATAGCAATTCGTTCTTTGTTGCAGATCATTTTCAAAGCTTTAACACTTACCCCACAAGACTGAACGAACCATGGTCCAACGGGTGAATGGAATGGTAGCCAATGGACGCAACATGGACAACTCGACCTCCTCGTGGCAAACCCGCGACTCGAATTATCGCTCCGACGCATTAGAACAAAGATACACGGAATATCCTCGAGGTCGGTCTCCAGCCTCGCGTCAGCAAAGGGCAGGCTCTAATCCAAGGTATGGAGGCCCGCCAACCCCGAGTTCGGCTCATTCGAGGTCAAATACTCGAACCCCAGACCATCGACGACCTGTTCGAGGATCATCTTCCGAGAGGTGAGTTATTTAGAATAATTGCTTGATTTGGAACATTTCTATGATGTATACCTTGGGTTTCAGGTTCAGTCAACATAGTGGAGGAAGAAAGGCCTCTTCTAGGGACTCGGGTGGGGGACGCAGTTCATGGGGTCATGGCCGATCTAATACTTCCTACAAAGGTGGAGGATACGCTTCGAGATCCCAACACTCACCGAGCTCCACAGAGGAGACCACGGAAGAAACCACGGAGACTGATTCCCAAGCTGCGCCAGAAAGTTCCCGGAACGATTACCATCGTCAAATGTAGGTTATGCTAAGATGCCAAGATGTTGTTCCTAAACTAATAATATGTTGCCCCGCAATTTTCTTTAGGTATGGCATCCCTCCTCCTGGATATGCCCTCGCTCCCCTGAGCTACACGGCCGTCCAACCTCAAATGATGGGTCCTATGGCGCAACCTCAATTGATAATGGCGCCCAACGGGTCCATTCGCTCCGTCCAATCTGTTCCCATGCTGGCAGCCACTGCCCCCACATGGGACGGCGAGCCCTGTCCCGTTCATCACCATCATCACCACCACGCCCCTATGCCTTTAGCTGCCCTGTACGGAATGGGCCAGAGTGGCGCCATTTCCATGGGGCCACCTTCAGTTCCTCCCTCGGTCATTTCGGGGGCCACGACAGTCCGCCGAGCCCGCTCAGTAGCTGAGATTTCTAATGGTGGCTACCCCTTGAATCCGGGCACACCTCATTTCGACAAAAAGTCGTTCCATGGCTCAATGCATCAGGTGGCCATTCCCAATGGACAAGGAGGTACCCTGATTCGTGGCCCGCCACCTTCACGCGTGGTGGTGGGCGAGAATGGGAACCCTAGTACATTACCCATGCGCGACCCAAAGAACAGATCCCCGTTACCGCCCAAAGGTGAAAAGGACGTGGGACTGGATTGTTGCTCCGGACATTTCGTGGTGATATGGATTATTCTCGGAATCATCACCTTCGGAATCCTGCTAGGAATCGTTCTTAAATTCACGATTGCGTAACGATGTTTTAAAGTATGATCGTGTCCTTGTGTAGAATAGTCGTTTCAATATGATTTTCTCCTCTTCAACCAAAAAATAGTGACATGTTTATGATGTCATCGTTCTAGCCACCACTTCAGTATTTGTTTAGCTTTGTGTATACGGTCTTGTATGACATAAATTCCATTAACCACAAATTGCGGGGTTCATCATTTATTTCAAGATGAGATAGGAGTAAAAAAGTACAAATGTTACTGTTCATTTTTATCTCCCTTCTTCATGCCTTCCTTTTGCTTCTTGACCTTTTTGGATTCGGCCTCATCAATAGGAGCGGGTTTCACAAAAGGAATCATATCTTGATACTCTGAAACATCGAAAAAAACACCTTGAGTGTTAATTGAACTCGCGCTCAAATGTATTTCAACTTACTTTCGGGCATCCAGTTCTTAAGGACCTTGGGAACGACAATGCCTTCCTCGGTTTGGTTGAGCTCCATTAAAACGCAAATCACGCGGGTCACAGCACACATGGTTCCATTCAACATGTGGCAATATTCGGTCTATAATTGAATCAAAATTCTCTCAAATACCACATAAACCACAAGAACTCGAGAAATTTGTCTTACAGCTTGGTTCATTTTTTTGGTTTGTCCGTAGCGAACTCGCAATCGTCTAGCTTGGTAATCCAGACAATTGGAACATGAGACGAGCTCTCTAAATGCTCCAGATCCCGGGAACCACGCCTCCAGATCGAGTTTCTTGGCCGCAGCATTATTTAGGGCTCCAGACACAATGCAAACCACCCTGTATGGGATACCCAAGAGTTGACAGAACTCCTCAGCATTGCCAATCATCTCATCTAGAGCCTCCCAGGACTTGTTATCGTGCGGCGAGGTGATGACAAATTGCTCAATCTGGATCAAAGTCAAGCACCATTTTCCATCAAAAGTCTTCCAAAAGGGCCTGATAATGAGTGATTACCTTTTCAAATTGATGAACACGGAAGATGCCACGCGTGTCTCGACCGTGGGAACCGACCTCTTGGCGGAAGCACGTGGAAATTCCCGCGTATTTTATGGGCAGATCCTTTTCGTTGATCCATTCCTCTCGATGAAACGCCGCAATCGGTTGTTCCGACGTGGCAATGAGGTATTTCTCATCCACACTTTTATCATCGGACTTCTCACTACCTTTACCGGTGACTTTATACAACTCATCGTCGAATTGCGACAGTTGAGCCACCTCTTGCATCACATCCTTGCGCATGAAGAAAGGCGTGTACAGAGGGGTGAAGTCCTTTTTAATTAAGGTCTGCATGGCCAATTGGAGCAAAGCTTGTTGAAGAGCCACAGCCGGGCCCATTAAATAGTAACCTCGATTTCCGGCGGTAACGGTTCCGCGTTCCGCATCCATACCGCCAATCATGTGGATCAAGTCCACATGAGAGTACTTCTTCCGTTGCTCAATATCGCCAAAGGTGCGTTCAACACGGTTGTCCTTGTCCTCGTCATTGGAGATGGGTACAGATGGATGAACCCAATTGGCGATCTCCTTGAGGATGTTGTCCCGTTCGTCGGCAAATCGTTGGAGATCCTCGTTGTTTTTCACGATGGCCTCGTCGATTAATGTGCGGATCCGCTTGATTTGAGTCACGGTCAGAGGATCGCATTGCTCTTTGGTGAGTGTGGACAGATTAGTAATGATTTCGGAAGGAAGGGTCTCGTCCGAACCCACAGCTTCTTTTTTCTAAGACAAAGCAAAACATAATTTTAAAATTGGCTTGGATCGCGGAATTCGCGCGAGAAATGGAAAACACATGCATTCATGCCATTGCATTAAGGAAGATTGGCAATGAAATGACTACATTTCCAAGTACTCAAAACTAACTGAAGTAAGTCGCATGCAACAAATCCAAGGAATGAAAAATAATCGTTTGTCTCATGGCGATTTTCATAATCAAATTCGTGTCTGACATTCCAAAGTAGGACTCTGAGAAAATAGGAAAATGCAAATAGTACCTAAAAATTACAACCTGTAGTGTTTTAGTTCAAATTTAGAAACAATCCGATTTTTTTGCAGCAAACTCTTCGAACTTCAGAACTCTGTTTGTCCTCTCAAATCTCTAAAGTAAGAATGGAGTGCCATATCTCTTAAGATGATTTTTCAATTCATTAATTCTTGTTCGATTATTTCTAGGATTACATTTTCTGTAGAATATTCGACTTCTTGGAAAAATATTCAAAAATTTCTTTAAAAAAAAACATACAACTTTAGGTAGTGATGGACGGAAAGGGCTCTTAACCGAAACCGAAGACAAAAATTACATACATGCAAAATTCACTTATGAATTTGAAGACATCATGTGTATTACGTTGGGTATTTCGAAATTTAAAACAAAAACTGAAAAAGTGAGTTTGAGATGTTTTTGGACCAAAAAAATTGTCAAACTCCGTTCTTTATCGTGCAAGTCTTCTTTCAGATTCGGGGGACATGACCAAAACCGAAATTTCGGCCGTAAGCTCTTTCGGTTCATCACTAACTTTGGGGTCAAACACTTTGAAACTTTATACGAGCCAGGGAATCACACAGACAATCACCGGCAATAACTTCCGAGCTTCGGGGCTGAAACTGTCGATATGCCGAAACCATCGCGCCACATTCACAAATCCCTCGTTCGAGCCCACTTGATCGAAAACGGGCGTAACCGCTTGATAGACATCAACATCGAGTTGAGTGGGCGTGAAGTCCGCGATATAACTACGCGTGGTCAAATGCGATTCTAGAGCGATTAACATTTCTGACGACAAAGGTCGAACGGACGAGTTCATCACAATCCCAACCCAATCATTTCCGACTGAAGGTTGGGCTTGGGCTACTTTGGGGCCACTGCGATTGGCCTATGACATCGGATTGGGTGGCATTCAGTAATATAGATTGGAAAAAAGGTTGAGATCTTACCTTCATCTTTTCGCCAATGGCTTTGGAAGCCAGGTTCTTGAGTTTGTTCCAATTATCCGCTTCATGGCGAGCTAGAAAGATGACAAGGTTAGTAACAAAAGGGAATTGAAACTTGGATATAATGATTGATTGAAAGAACCTTTTCGCCATTGCTCATCGGCTTCCACGACTTTATCCACAGCTTTGGGGTCGTCAAATCGGTTGATTTGATTTTGCCGCACTTTGGCCGGATCTCCGCCCTTTTCCGGTCGAAACAGATCGATATCCAAAGTCATGTTGACAACGTGAGGTTCCAAAACCTGTCATGAAACGGCATACCATAAGTAAAGTGTCGTGTATGACCTAAACTTGTTATGCCATTTTTATTTGATTTTCCAACTCATTGGGAAAAAACTTTATTTATAACTGTTAGTTCTCAAACTATCGCGGTTTGAAGTGTTTGTTATATTTCTTTACAGAAGCATAGGTTTTGGTGTAAAAGAGGTGATCATGATTCATTTTGGTACAATGAATCGGTTGGTAAATTAGTAAAAAAAAGATATTTTGTGAATTCTTAGGCTTGTAATTGGTTGCATTCATTTTTGATATTCAAAGGTCTCCATCAGTTTGACAGAAAAGCAATTGCATTCATGAATCATGAGATGCGAGCACGTGGCTTTTCAGAAGAGTTAATTTTAGCATTAACGGGCATGAATACAAAATGAATGGTAACATTTGGAATAATTAGACAAACGCATGATCGATGAAATTTCTTAATTTGCAAACAATCCTTGGGTTCCGAGGAACGTGAATTTGTAATTTAGAGTATAAAATTACAGGCTTTTACCTGAGAAATCGGTTGCACACCAAGTATTCCTAAATGGAAGCTGATGAAACTTTGAAGCCAAGTGGCGTTGGTGCTTGAAGATTACTAGTCGTGGCCATTTCAGGGTGAGATTGCCGGCTTCAGACAAATACAGTTGTTATCAGGCCCTGAAATGATTCTCACGATTACAAAAAAAAGATTTTCAATGAAATAGGAAAAATTGGTGTTTTCTTTACTAAAGTTCTCTAGTTTTCTTATCATTACCGCGATTAAGTCATCGCTTTTTACTACCGTGAGCTTTTCGTATCCAAAACAAGTACTCAATCCCTTTTTTTAATCGGATGACCTATCACACCCTACAACAGTAAACATAAAGCTAAAGTGCTATTGATGAATCATTTCTGAAGGCTCTTTTCAAACAATAAGAATCTCTTCGAATCATCTGAAAAATTCGAGCAGATTTCTACTCCATGTTAATCATTAGTTCTTCGTCACCCTTAATCAAAATAGGCCTAGGGCCTGACATACATGTCATAGATAAAATTTCAATGTAGTTGGGCATCTCGATCGTCCCACCAACCAATCTCTGATCGTCGGTCGTGTCTTTGACCCACCTCCAGCATGTCGGCGGATTGGAACAACTACGACTACGGTCAGAACACGGCCAATGGCGGCTTTTACGATAGCGGATCCGCCAGCTACGATTTCAACCACGCTGACGCCCACACGCCCGCCTCTCAGCCCGCCTACCTGACCCCTTCCTACGACTACGCCGCCCCCTCATCGGCACCCCTTCACGGCCAAGA
The DNA here is from genome assembly GCA_010645155.1 of Tigriopus japonicus. Taxonomy (NCBI): domain Eukaryota; kingdom Metazoa; phylum Arthropoda; class Copepoda; order Harpacticoida; family Harpacticidae; genus Tigriopus; species Tigriopus japonicus. The sequence continues at coordinate 6,336,121 of CM021317.1, forward strand.
TCAGTTCGAGAATGAGCCTCCTTTACTGGAGGAATTGGGCATCAACACGGAGCACATTGTGCAAAAGACCCTAGCCGTGTTAAACCCGTTCCGGTCCACCCGCTCAGATGTGGCGGGTGATGCGGATTTAGCCGGACCTTTGGTCTTTTGTCTGGCCTTTGGCTCGCTTTTATTGCTCACGGGCAAGGTCCACTTCAACTACATCTACGGGATCGGCGTCTTGGGCTGCTTAGCCATGTACGGACTCCTGAGTTTAATGGCCATGACCCCGGTCCCGTTGACGGTGGTGGTTTCGGTTTTGGGCTATTGCATCCTGCCCATCGTGACCTTGTCGGGCTGTTCGATTCTGTTCTCACTTCAGGGGATCTTGGGCAATTTGTTGGCGGCCTTGGCCGTGATCTGGTGCGCCCTGTCGGCCTCCAATCTCTTTGTCACGGCTTTTGGCATGGAACATCAGCAATTGCTCGTGGCTTACCCGTGTGCCATGCTCTATGCCGTATTCGCGCTCATTACCGTGTTTTGATAGGTTCATACGTTTTCTTTTGATACTGACGCGTGTATATTATTTTATTTATATAAAAGATATCCGTTTCCACGGCTCCGTGAAATATAACGAACATAACGGAGCTTTCATCCGCCTTCTCTTCTTTCAAGGCCAGCATGACTTTGAGCGGACTTTGGCGACGTTCTTTGAGCGCGGCTTCTTCATCTTCGGAACTTGTCCGGGTTCGATTCGCTCCCAGTCCCACGGGTCATCTCCATTTGGGAGGGTTTCGAACGGCGTTGTATAACTATTTGTGGGCCAAATCTCATGGTCAAGATCGAGGTAGATTCATCCTTCGAATCGAAGACACCGATCAGACGCGATTGGTTCCGGGAGCGGCGGAGAAATTGGAACGGATCCTGGAATGGACCGGTTTGGTTCCGGATGAAAGTCCCTTGAAAGGCGGGGATTTTGGACCTTATGTCCAAAGTCAACGACTCCATTTATATTCGGAAGCTGTGGAGCGAATGCTCGAATCCGGACACGCTTATCGATGCTTTTGCACTGAGCGAAGACTCGAATTAATGAAGAAAGAATCGACTCGACTCCGAGTCAATCATAAATACGATCGACGGTGTCTGACATTAAGTGAGAGTGAGATCCAGGAGAAATTATCCCAAGGAATCCCTCACACGGTCCGGCTCAAAATCCGGCCTTTTCCCGAATCTTTCTCCGATCTCATTTATGGCGACGTGTCTTTCAATGTATTTGAACTCGAAGGTGATCCTATCATCCTCAAATCCGACGGTTTTCCCACTTACCATTTGGCCAATGTGGTCGACGACCATTGGATGAACATCACTCATGTGTTAAGAGGCGTGGAATGGCAGATTTCGACACCGAAACATATCTTACTTTACGAGGCCTTGGGATGGAACCCGCCAAAATTTGCACATTTACCTCTGATCGTCAACAGCGATGGGACGAAAATGTCCAAACGACAGAACGATATCCAAGTGGAACACTACAAAGATCAAGGTTATTGCACATTGAATTAATTAGAAAAGGCTTTTTTTCCTTAAATTATAGCAAGATGGTTAGTTACTGTAAAATAACATTGGAACGTGCTTTGTAGGATATTATCCGGAGGCTGTGATGAATTTCGCCACTTTGTTTGGAGGTGGATACGAGGACAAAGAACACACCACCGATATCACGCTCAGCAGGCAAGAATTGGTGAGCAAATTCAGATTGGACCGAATTGGAACCAAACCAAGTCGAATGGAATTGGAACGGTTAGCGGATTTCAATCGAACAGTGTTAAAGAACAAAATGAAGGAACAATCAGGACGATTGGATCTGATACGAGATTTAAGAGTCCTGTTACGAGATGTGGGCGTGGATGAAGACAAAATCGGTGATGATTATCTTCTTCGGGTCATGGAATGGTCTATGGACAGAATATTTCTTCTCAAAGAGCTTGTCGGTAACAGTTTTATTTATATTTGGAAACCGACACTGAACATGGAATCGATCGAAGTTGATCGTCAGGTTTTGGTCGACACTCTGGCTCTGTTTGAGAATGACATTGGGATTGAGAAACTCAATCCAGCTCTCAAAACAGTTGCCAATGACCATGGAGTGAAATTTCCCATCCTCATGAAATCTTTACGAGTCATTCTTACAGGATCAAAAGAAGGGGCTCCCATCAAAGAAACCATTGATCTTCTTGGTTTGTCTGAATGCGCTCAACGGATCTCAAATGCAATAAACACTCTAGAACGTTCACGACAATTCCTTTAATAAGTAGCTCATGTACTTTTTGGAGAAGTACAGATTTGAGATCAAAAGTCTATTTATTCTTGGAACCGGGTGTAGTTGTCTAATTTCTGTTGGAACTCTCCTGGAACGGAGATGGCCGAGACATGCGATCCAAAAGCATTCGTGATCCGGTAGATTGAAGTTTTGATGGCCGAGCGAAGTTCTTGTTTCAACTGAATGTCTCTGATTTTGTTGGCTGGGGCATGTTTACAACTCATCGAGAGGCCCTTGTATCTTTCCACGGTCTGAAATAGGGTAAACTTATTAGCGACGCATTAGTGAAACTGATTATTTTGGCCGACTTTTACTTAAAATGAGGAGTTTTCAAGAAATTGGATTTTGATGGAATGTGATAAATTTGCTGAATTACGGGATAAAGGAAGGAAAATAATTCTTTTAAATGCTGTCATTCTGGTTTCGATTGTGCTTTCAAGTCCTAACTGAGATTTTGCTTGGTTATGAATCAATAACTAATTTATGATTAGCTGCAAGCTGACTTCTTACTTGTTGAAGATTTAGTAGGAGAGTGAGGATTTCGGAAAGATTGCGCTGAACCACACCAAACTTGTCTTCCAAAACTGAGGCCGCGATCATTTGAGACAAGCCTAAAATGGGAAATTGGTCAGGCCACAAAAATAACTTCAAGAGTTTCTTGCAGATTGATTATTCACCTTCTATGGCCCAGATGACAATTTGACATTGAGCAAAAGCATTCCGAAGGCTCAGCTCTTGATTGGGTGTGAACAACTTGTTCTTGGAGAAGCGTTGAACCAATTTGTCCCAAATATTGGTGATCTTCTTCAGACTTTTGTCTGTGGCCACGCCAATGGCTTTGCTCTCTTTGCTTTCGCTACTTCCTCCATGGAAACGATATCGAAGATTACTAGTAGTAGGGGCAACTGATTCTTTGGTTTGAGCATTGGTGGCACTCGAACTGACGACTTGAGCCGCATTTTGGAGCGTTCCCATGAAATCTTCGATCTCACTCACACAAGTCTCACTGACTTGCGTCCATTTTCGCGGGTGACCACCTTTCGCATAAAAAAAAAGTTTTTTGGGAATTTTTATTCATGTAATTTGATTCTCTGGATTTACCTGGTTGGCTGAGTTCAAACAACTCTTGTCGACGAGCCGATTTGAATGTGGAAAGGTTTTTGAAATCCATGTAGGCAAGGTATTTCATCAAAGATGGTTCCTTGGTCTTCATAGCCGTGGTCAAACTTGGGACTTGATCGGAATCCTCGATGGGAAACATGACGGGTTTCATTAGCGAGATACTGTGGATCTCGATCCCTAATTTGATGGTGGCTACCACAAATGTGTCGACAAAGATGGCGTGGGCTAACACGAATACATGATGCCAAAGATATCGGAATACACTTTCATCTCCGTGCAAGAGGTTCAAGCGAGATAATTGAGAAACAGTGACCGCCAATCGATGACCTGGATCAGAATATGAACCATGTATTATGAAAGCTACCTCTAGATTTCAATTTTTTCCATAATTACCGTAAACAATGTAAAAGAAACAGAACCAGCGCATGTTCAAGACGACCTCGATAAAAGAGGCTTGAATCATGCCCATAAACCGAGATCGAAGTTGGGACGAGCCATGCTGACGGATTGGGGGAAAATGAAGGAGGTTTCCGTTGCGAAAGTGAAAGCCGAACCACAAAAATCCTCCCATGAATGCTCCGGATTGGACCAATAAGATGTGCGATTCGTCGATACACCGAAACTCGCTAGAATATAGTAATACATTTAAAAAGAATGTTACAATTGATCATGGCTCAGCAAGGGTGCGTGGACGGTTTTTCTAAAGGATTTTGTTGAGAAGTTTCCGGTAAATTTGGTTACTTGTACGTCAGGACGAATTTCAAAAATACACATTGGGTCCGATCATTGTACTAAAATGTGAGGTTTTTGCAACAAATATATTGTTCCGTTTAATTTTCATTGTACTAATCGGACCCAGTGTGTATTTTGAAAGTAATCCTGGATTGAGCCATCCTTGCTTGTACGTACAATTTCAAGTAGTAGTAGTAGTTGTTGCATGTATTTCTATTTTTCCGTGCTAGACACGTGTCTATGTCTGTATGTGTGCTTATGTCTTCTGCGCTAATAAAAATCTGGTGATGATGATAATAATAATAAAAATAATGTTTATTGCGACTCTTGGTCATGTCAGGCAGGTCAAAAAGAAGAATAAAATAAAATAAAAACATACATGTATGGTCATATACATGATTAAATGACAATTTCAATGGTTAAAACGTATAAATAGATGAGTAAAATTGTGATATCACTATTGAGTTGACTAGAATAATATCATATGACTAGGATAATATTAATTCATACACGAGTTTCAGACTTAGACTAGGCTAGGAGTAATGTTCTTAATTCAATTAAAATTGTAAGTTCCGTTACATAGGATTGTAACAAAAGAATCTTAAAATGAAATCATGATTTAACATATCTATGATCTTTGGCTTTGAGACATCGAAACAGTCTTTAACAGCAACTAAAACGAGCTCACCGAAAACACTCAAGATCCGAATTTACTTGGCTTTTTTGATCAGGAGACTCAAAAATCTCATTGTTAAAGAAAAATTGAAGTTTAGCTTTTGCAGAGCTCTTTTCTTACCTCAAATCTTTATCGGCTTCGGTTTTTAGGCTTTTATTATTACTCATTTTAACAGTATAAAGCATTACCCATTTTAACGGGTCAACCCAGGAGTTCAGGTCGGCAAATTTTGAATTATCTTAAATAATCCATTCTCCTCACCTTCCATCCAAACAAGGTCGAGTGAGGACCCCGTAACTTCCGCCCCAAATTCCCATCAGGCTCCTCGTCAGCAACGCGCCTAAGGTCAAGTGGGCCCCCAAAGACAGAAGCACGGGCACCTCCACCACGCCCCATAACACGCTCAAAGCGCTTTGGGGCACAAAGGGTACGGTCGACGCGTGACGATGGACCAACCATCCCAACAACACGCTACAACCCAAGACCAAACCCAAGAAAAACCACGAGGACGGCCAAAATAAGCCGCCCAAAGTGGTGGATAACCAAGTTAAGGGCCGCAACACTAAGGCCGCACTGAAAAAGGCGTGGCAGACCAAAATCAGAAACAAGGTCAAGAGGGCGTGCCGGACGGTCGAGTTGATGAGGCGAGGAACAAAGATCTAAGGAGGAGATTTAGCTTTTAAGAAAGCAAGTTGGGGTGGGAAAACCGGACAAATGTGGAAGCAAACCTCGTGTTCAAACCATTTTGAGGAGGATGAGGATGTTGAAGGTGGTTTCCCCGGGGATTTCACCGGCGAGGACAACATGGTCGATGAATCCGCCGTTTAGTCGGATTTCCAAGGACGGACAACGTTCGAAGGAGTCGAAAAAGAACAGTTTGTTTGTTTCCGTTTTCGGTTTGTTTTCAATGATATTCTCCGGCAAACTTGAGGTTGAGGCAGCCTTGCCAGAAGGTTTTAAGCCGACACTGCCAACGAAGATTAAAATACGGCCATTTACCGCCATTCGTTTTTCAAGAATATTTTCTTATTTTTCATGGGTCGAAAAATTTGGTTTTCGTTATTTTGAATGGAAAGATTTCGTTATCCTGTTTAAGGTCGAAAATTTCGAACAACGCCTTTTCTCTATTTATGGCCACTTCGCTGCCACGGAGTTTTGCCGTGGATTTTTAGATTACTGGATGTTGCAGGAGCGACTGCTTGGTTGGTGAAACAGTGCAATGAATGATCTTCTGGGAATCGATCACCAGCCGGTTTATGGTACTGATTTGCCAACTAACCAAGGGGCGTCTGACATCCAGTAGTCTAGAAATCTTCCATTCGCTACTTCAGGTAAAAGTGGCAGGAAAACCACCACCTGGCGTCGCTACATTGTGACGTCATTGAAAGAACAGAAAGACGCGGGAATTTGAATGACTATGAAAGCCCCAGACCCGTTTCGGTTTCGGAAAAAGCCGGCCTGCTGAATAAGGAGGATCATTTTGGATCACATATTATCGGGTGAAGCCAGATTTCTTCGAGTTAAAATCAAGTTCCGCTCGAGAATCAAGGAGTCAAGACCTTCGGATCCGCATCAGGTCCCTGCGGGAGGCGAATTCAAATCACATATAAACTGAAGTACAGGGAAATTTCGATTTAATGATAAATCTCGATTCAACGATATATTTTGGGGTGACGGACAATATCGTTAAATCGAAATTTCACTGTACTAGAAATTTTAACAACATTGCCTCAGTTATCACAATTTCAATATTAGTTAACATTTTGAACGAGGATTTGAGTACTGAGTTCAATTTAAACATATTTAGTACTTGTCTGAGCAAAAACCTTTCTGGTAGATTTTAAATCATAATAATCAATATAATAGGTGGTGGTGCATCGAAGGTATAGAATTATAAAACGACACCTCGTCTTGAAAATAGATGCAAATCTACCATCAGACAAAAATCGAGAGACATACCAATCAATATCTTTTGCATTCCAAGGATCATTAGAACCTGTACTTTCAATTCATATTTTGTTATTGATATTAATGCATTCCGGAACTGTCTGACATAAAGTAGCAAGGGCGGGAGCAATCTTTTTTTCGATGTAGTGGCTTTTTTTCTACCATTGGGTAAGCTTCTTTTGACTGAAATAGTTGTTAAGGAATAGAAATAACTTTTGTCATACACTTTCTATTGTTTCCATCTTTTATTCAAAGCTCGATCCCGATGGTGGGAATTCTTCGTCCTCTTCGGCAATGGGTTCACAGACCTCTTCACTTTCAAACCGCACAGTTTGCAAGTGATAAAATCCTTCGTCATCTTTCTTGTAACGAAATCGGGAATGGCCACTGGGTAACTTGAAATTGTGCACCCGGATCAGATGTCGACTCAGGTTCTCTCCACATGAAAAGCGTTTGTCGCACAAGTGGCACAGATACATGGCACCCAACTTCTCATGATCCCTCCGGATGTGTTTAAGAATGGCTTTCTTACTTTTCCGCGTGAATTCACAGCCTTCATACGGACAGACCTCTTGACCCGCATTCAAATGGCTTCGAAGATGACTCTTCAGATCCGATTCGGTCTTAAAAGCCTTTCCACAAATGTGGCACTCACAAGGTCTTTCGTCATTGTGTCGATAATTGATGTGGGAGACCAAATTTGAAGGTGTAGCACAAGTCATGTCGCAATAAGGGCATTTATAGTGGTTCACATGCGACCGCATGTGATCCCGCAAAAGACGTTCATTGGCGAACCCTTTGTTGCAATACGAACATTTGTGACTGTCTCCCAAAATCTGTCGATCGCAATGATCCATCAACTTAAACCGAGACGCGAACAAACCCCCACAATTTGGACACCCAACGGTCCTCTCTTGACTATGGGTCTTCAGATGACCCTTCAATTTAGCCGCACTACCCACTTTGACCTGACACGTCGTCCATTGACAAGTTAATTCACCCTTAATCTCCCGCATTTCCTCGGCGTGACTTTCCACGTGCCAATAAAACTTTTGAACCTCTTCAAACTCGTGCTGAGCCATCTCACAAGCGTTCCAACCGCATTTGAGAGGCGTGGTCACATCCGGGACACAATTTCTTTGATGATCATCCAAGTTACACCCTACCAAACCCGCTTTCTCAATGGCCATTCGACCCAACCATTTGATTTTGGTATGGTACGCATGATAATTAATGTGTCGGATCATTTCCCGGGCTCGAGGCGTTTCGAAGCCGCATTCCTGCCAGAGACAAACGAAAACCCGATCTACGGCATCTGTGTCCCCATTTTCGTTCAATCTAACCGTGACATCCTTCAAATGGGAAGAAACATGAGCCATGAATTCATTGAGATTAGAAAAGGCTGATTCTGCGCATTCGTCCCATTCACATTCCAGGACTAAATCGCTGGGAACGCTTCGCCTCAATTTGGCTAAGGGTGTGACTATTCGGCCCTTGGGTACGAATTCTTCGGTGGCTTTAATGAGTTTGGGCGTCACCATGGGCGTGATGAAGAATGTGACTTCATCGTTGCCCGCCAGAATTGATTCATTGGGATTGAACCAGACTTTGTCGGGTATCCTTTTGTTTACGGGATAAGGTGAGGGTTGAAGGTTGTGGAACACTTTGGAGGGACCACTTTCGCTCTCGGGGTCATCGATGGCTTCTTCTAAGGCTGACATGATGAGATTTAAAGGTTTTGTTAAGTGCATACAATGAGTGATTTGTGTGGTCGTTGCTTAAAATGGCAAGTTTTCCGGAAATTGTGGGGGTAAAAAAAGTGTTCTTTGAGTCGACAAAATTAATTGAACATACTAAAGATGAGTTAGTACATTGTTCAATATAAAACGGCAATCATTTGTATGCTTTAAAGATTAAAAAAGAAGCTTTTAAAATGCAAAATTGGCTATAAAACATCCCTGAAAGATGTCATGAATAACAAACATACTAGAGGACGCATAATGTAGTTATTCCTTTGTGATGTGTAACTACTTACCTGCCACTTTTTGGTAGCGGAATGTTTTTGTACTAACCAGATGAGTTTCATAGGGACCACTTTTTCAGAGATCCTTGGTTCCACCGATTCATTTGATTAAATCGAAGATAATACATCAGTTCTGTAGGCATGATTGATTGACAAAACTAGCTTCTAATGGACAAAGAAAGAGTGATTTGTTTTTGTGAAGTCGAAAATGTCCTTTTTGACGAAATGATTGTCATGAACATACCCGACACCAAAAAGACATTACTCACAACTCCACACCTGGAAATTCAAAATTGCCGGAAATATCTTGTTCATCCTTAACCAAAAATAAAACGTGCATAATTTGAAATGCCCATTGAGAAGCGAACAAATCGTGCCGTCCGTGACCAAAAATAGTGATTAAATTGAGGATTTATTTCGTCACAAATAAAGACTTTATACTCGACCAGGCTCGGGAAAATATGGCCATTGTCTTTGATAGCATGCAATTACAACCAAATTATTGTTGAAGTGTCGACTTTCTTCTTCACAGGAGGGCCTTCTAGGCCCTTCAAGTCTTACAGCAAACGTTCCCGTCATTATTTATGCAAGGCCTCCTACTCTTATTCTATAATTGAGGAACTTCACATTTGGAGAGAAACTTTGTTAATATCCTATCGATTTGGATTGACGCCATATATAACGCAAATATCTTCTACGAAAAAACACAGTATGTTGTTTAAAAAAACGCTTTTTATCCGTATTCCGAAGACAGCATGTGGTTATGAAAATGTCTGCTCTTCTCTATTATGCATAGGTATGAAACAAATGCGCTCCGATTTTGGGTGATCGTATTCTTGAACATAAGACCTTCAATTTTCCAATTTCCATTGAAGCGAGTTGCGATCATCGTCATCATCCAAGCGCCCTTTGTTACCTTGACTTTAAGGACAAATACAAATTAACCGATTGGCCCTGTGCCTGCCGACACTAAATACAGGGTGCTTGAATGAACATTTCGCACAACAGGATTGCCAACACCATCCCAGCTCTACATCACCCTGTGCTAAACTTTAATGTCTCTGACATCAATTACACGCATCCATTTTTCCAATGTTTAATTATTCAAGGATAGGTGAACTCCAGGGCCATAGATCACGATTGCAAATTGCATGTGGTTTTAGGGCACATTCAGGATAACATTCTAGTGAACATTTCATCTTCTTCCAAGTCAGACATCAATCCTCCAACGCCACTGCTATCTCTCCCACCCACATTTCAAATGCATAGAAGGCTTCCTTCGTAATTGAGATTCTTTAGGAGGAACTTAATCCATTTGGAAGAAGGAAGGAAGCTCTTTGATTCCTCAGCTTCAAATTATGAGCCCTTCCGAATGGCCTTCAATGAAGGGCCTACCAAATTAGTGGGCCCTGTTGCCAAGAAATCTGTATGAACGAACTTGTTCTTCCTTCCCGGTGATCTAATGTTACTTTCATGAATGTATCGAGTTCGAAACATTGTTCAATACTCTTTTCAATCACAAATGACGATAAGGTATTTCTCATCTGGTTCAATCAAGGAAGACTTAGTGCCCTCAAAACGAAGATGCCGGCAATTTTGAGTTGGGCTGAAGGTTTTTATTGGTTCATAGTTCCTTCTTCCGGTTTAGCCTGAGAGTGGTGCGAGTGTATTTCATGACACCAGAAAAGATGACTTTAACCCACGGTGCATCCATATCCTGGTAGATAAGACTTGGGGCTAAAATCTACTCCAATCTTTTGTTGCGGCAATTTGTGTCTTCATGAGGTATAGAAATATGATGGAGAGAAGTCAGCTTTTTAAGTTTTTGGGTCTGTGTGTTGAATGCATTCGTTGCATGAAATTCAAGCAAAAAAACTTGCACACTAACTCATTCGTTCGAGAAAGATGCATGATTGTGAATATAAAGTTTCAGCTGGCGATGAACAAAAAAGAGGTCATTAGAATATGGAAATTCAAGTATCCCGATGGTGATTGGCATTGACATGGTCACTCATGAATATTTGAAACTTCAAACCAGGAACAAATGTTTGAAGGAACAATGTGCCTTTGTAATTCATAAATGGAAAGTTGAATCATTTCATTTTCCTCTAATTGCTTAAAGTAGTTCCTGAGTACTCATGCAACATTAAATTGAAGTTTTTGCCTTCTGAAAAAAATTCACTGAAAAGTTATAATTTTTTCAAGAAATCGTATAAAAGAAAAGATTGTGCCATTCGAAGTAATTTCATTTATTTCAACTGGAGCTTTAAAAAAGATTTCTTTTATGATTCTCCTAATAGGAATGTCACAGATGGTGCCTAAAATGGAGTGTATAAGTATTAATGGGGTTCCCTGTAGGTTTACAAGCCAGCAATCCGCCGGCAAGGGATCGTAGTACGGGATCGTTTCCAATGAATCCAATTTACGTTCTCAATTAGGCTCCATAATAAGGTCCTCTTTTCTTTCACCCGAGGAACTGCTTCTCCTATTTCCAAGTAAACCTCTCCAATTTCCCCTGAGAGCTTGTACCGACCTACCAAAAAGCCTGGTGTATTAATGAGGGCACATAAAACTGATGAGCTTTTCCATTCATCAATAGATGCCACACTTGTAATCTATGCCCTTCTTCATTTCGACTTATTACTCTTCTCAAGGATCTTTTTTTTCGGATATCCTGCTGCATATGTTCTGTACACATGACAAGCCACCACAGCCAACTTTGAAGTGGTTCGAAAAGAACGAGGTCATGATTGCCACAACACATAAATTGGGCATTACTTCTCTCCCTCATAATGGCTGATGGTTGGGGCTTCCAATGCCACCAACCAGAGGGAAGAACCACGGTCGGGCCAGTCGGTGGCCTAGCTTCTTTCCCATTTAGCTTGCCAGGTTTTGGAAGAGAAGATTTTCCCCACCATCTTTGCATGATCTCTCGCAACCATAAAGTTGGCCTGTGACAGGCAGAGTTGGTAGAAGATGATGCATTGAGAAGGGCTTCTTTATGCCAGGGTGGTAAGCCGGGTCATCAACCTTTTAATTCTAGTAGAAAAGGTCCCTTCCAGAAAGGTATTGCCCTGAGTCATCGGAAATGGGAATGCGTGATCCAGGAACACTTTCAAAATACTGGACGTCAGTCACCTTAGCCAAGCTAATGAGGTTATTTTTATGCAAATTGGTATTTGACGTTAATGATACTTGTCAGCTCCTCGAACCATGACTGTGAGGAAGTAAACGTTAATGCTGGTCTTTAAGTCATAATATGCCCATTTGTCAGTGAAATGGTAATGTGTAAATCATCTTTGCTCGAGCATACGAAAACGGGACAAAAATCAGTAACTGAACCCGCCTAAACTGTTAAGGTCACTTTATTCAGTTGAATTTGAGGGATATTCCACACCAATCTCATGATTATTCATTCCAATTGAATGAAATGAAAAAGGAGTGAATGAAGGGAATATATATTTTTGTAATCAAATCGGCTTTTTATCGGTCCAGAGACAGATTACTTGTTTCTTGTTAAACTTGAATATGGATAATAAACGTCAACAAGAAAAAAAAACACGCGTTTTCGTCATTTTGATGCCACTTGATTTTCATAATGGAGGTAATCCATGAGCATAAATTAACAAACACTGTTTCTGAAGTTTCCTCTCATGATAGAAATGAACACCTTTTATCAGAGCACTAGTGTTGGACTTATTTTTGACTATATATCAAAACTAGTTATTTTTTTCATCACAAAAAGCACGATCATTTTTTGCTTTCATTTCGGGATGGATTTTAACGAATCATTAAACTAAAATGTCCCTTTGAATTCTGACAGGACCTGTTCAATCTCTTTGTGATTTAACCTTCATTTGTTCGAGAAGGTTTCTTGATTCCTCCATCCAAACTCGGTCTCAATTGTACTTTTGATATCAAGCAGCCATTTTGAGTGGTGGAAAACACCATACAATCTTTTTTTGGACTGTATGGAAGGGTGCCTTGCTTTTGTTGATTCAAATTCAAATTCCTCAAGTTAGAATATTGTTAAAACCACTCGTAAACCGTTCAATAATAATGTAAAAAGACTAGCAAGCCATTTTGGAGCAAATTAGGGTCCAAATGATATGTAGGACTCTAAGCGAAATGATTCGCAGTATTTGAACAAGCCGGTTTGGCTTCCAACTTGGAGAGCACAAATCTGGTTTAAAAGATCGTTAAGTCAGCGCTGCCGGATTTGGCCATGTGTTTGCCAATTAGCTCGCTGGCAAACATCTTACGCTTAAAATATTTATTGAGCTGGCATCTCTTAGGCCTTAAACTTACTTTAATGAAATATGTGACGTTCCAAGGTTACAATACACCTCAGCAATGACAAATTATTAGTTTTTTCATTATTTTCAGCGCTTCATTTTCTTCAGACTAGATCAATATGGCAACACTACTCATCGCTTAGTTTTTAAGGTTGTGCCAGCTAAATGTGCGAAAACCAGATAATAAAGAGAACGTTTTGGGTATCCGGTGAAGACTGTTGGTGAGTGATTGCAGTGATAGTGAATATGAAAGCAAGATCCTCAAAGTTAGATATCAAATCCCTTCAAAATCAGGTAGGACCACCTCCACGTGCCAGGAAAATAGGTTGACCTTCAGATCTCTAGGATGGATCCAGAATTCTATGTTAATCGAACATAACAGTGGTTGCCTGGCTATGGGATTCATCAAAAGAACTTCGACATAACCTAGATAAGTGGCTGATGACGCCAGAGCTCTGGATCCCGTTTTAGCTGCTTTCTTTCCTCAGCCTGATTTACTGCTATTTCCTGCATTCATTCTTTTGGAAAGCTCAGCTCTCTTCCAAAGAGGCTAGGAAAGGCCATTTTAGCTGGAAAACTGTGCCGTCAGCAGAAGCAAGGCTATTCATTGGAGGATGGTAGTCCATACCCAACTCCTCTGCTACTTGTACACGTTCCCTGAGGGCCGATTGGGAGGCCTTGAGGCTTTAAGCTAACGTACTCATAGGCCATAGAACCCTCATACGACGGTTCTCGCTCGTACCTAATGGAACCAACAAAACTAACGAATTCATGAATTGTTTTTGAATGTTTTTTTTTAATTCCTGGAGAGAGAACTTGTGAAACTAAGTTAATATTTTGGAATAGTTCTGAGCATTGTCTTTTGCATTTCGTAGGAGCTTTTCACATTTGAAGTGTCGATTCCTCTATATGTAGGTCTAATATGAAATAATTTCAGTTAAGAAGACATGAAAATGATAAAGAAATATCCATATTGCATTTGTTTTGTTGTTTATAAACCAAACTTTTTCTTTACAATGTTGTACTTGCTTCGGCAGTACATATACTAAAATTGGAACGATACAGAGAAGATTAGCATGGCCCCTGCGCAAGGATGACACGCAAAATCGTGAAGCGTTCCACATTTTTTGGCACCGCGTTTCTCAGACAAACAAAAATGTTTTTCATAGTAAAACCATAAATTTGATGTATCCTTTGATATTCAGTAAAACGTTGTTTATTCTTCTGCGTTGCCGCTGGCCATCGCGTTCCTGACGTTCAGTGTTCGAATCCACCCGAGTCTCAGAACATTTCTCGCTTTTTAGGAGGAAGATGAATGCCGAATCTACTCCAGCCATTTTAAAAGAACAGCGCAATGAAATTTATGATCAAATTAAAAACTTAAGCATCGTTCTGATTAGATGATCATTATTTCAACTTTACATGCCTTTCAACCGATTTCAAGCCTCGAGGTGTCCAAAAGGATACAGAACAGTCATTAGTTCCTGTTTACACTCACAACCAGGAATTCCGGACTTCCTTCATTTCTGTGTTGGTTACTACCTTTAGGTATAGGGCGGGATGTCGAGTTATCGATGGTTAAAATCGCAATTATTAGGCCTTGTAATGTGTTTTGACATATGCCAGATTTTTGTGGCATGACTCTGGTGTCAGGATTCATCCAGCAAATCGCGATTGCAATCAAATTCACTTTGAGGAAACATGTAGTGAGGAAGTGCATTAGTCGAATGTAACTTTCACACTTTGCTTCAGTCTTCATTTTAAATGTGGTGTTGGTCTACAGTGTTGGTAACATTTGGTTACTATTAACTATTCCCCGGCTTAATTGGTGTGACGTTTGCTGACTCCATTTACAGTGTACCTGATGAACATGAGTGACAAATTAGTTTAAATGTAAAACGGTACAAATTTTTCACAACGCATTTTAGACACTGGGCAGTAAATCCTTATTCGTATACTGTACATTTAGGTTGTCCACCATTCTTTATTGTCTAAGCAATTAGCATTGAAAGTCATGTGACTTTCTGGGAAATGTCTGCAATATTGCTTGTAAAGAGACTCCCTCCTCCTCTTAGATTTAATGGCTAATCATATGAACTCAATGAAGCTAGGAGCCAATCTTTGAAACCATTGGGATGTGATTGGTAACTTTTATCGAGGGAAGAAAAAGCTTCGTACATTTCTTTTCGGATCATCTAATTGCGGTCTCTCCAAAAGCAGAGTAAGAAACTTAGTTTCAGGCTATAAACCAGCTAAGCCCCATTCAAAATGTATTCCTTCCCAACGGGATTGGCCGATAAGTTTAGCAAATGGTCAGTGGACGAGAGCAACTCACGTAGTGCCACATGTACTAAGCATAGTCTGAGGTGGTTGGCTGGCTACATCTTGTGGTTTTCCAAGGCACGACCAACGAGAAATCAGGCCTTTGAATTTGTCAGAAGGCAGCAAAAGCAACAACTGGTCTTGCTCTTCTTCTACTACCTCTGCTCCTCTCTCTCTCTCTCTATTCCCTTCTATCACGTGAATGAAGGAAAATTTTCGAAAGTGCTGACGAAACCTTCACTGTTGCCCCTCTACCTTAGGTTTCTGAAAAGTATGCCAAATTCTTCATATACTTGGTACTGGTTTATCTGTGAGGAGGTGTGTCTCTCCTCTGTTGAAACGTGATTTAAAAAAGTAATACTTATGACGAACAAGAGACAAGGCTCAACGAAGAAGACGAACTCATCACCAAAGGCTGAAAATCAACAGAGCAAAATGAGCAAGGTTGTGAATCTATACTCTGTGGGCCTAGTTTGCTCTCTGAGCATGGCCCTCGTGGCTTATCAATACAGTGGGACATCAATGGAAGATGTGGGCGAACAAATTGCCCTTAAGCTTCTGGAAATCCTACCGAGAAAGCAACAAGACAATTTCGACTCCTTCCCGACCTCAAAAAGCAATGGATCAGATGAGGTCAGCGCTCCCCCATCAACGTCAACGGAGAATCCTATCGTATTGACCAAGGAGTCTAAGTTCAATCCTGTTGGACACTACAACGCCAAGCAAGCCATGGAGAAACGCTTTGAGGCTCTTCAGAATACTTGTATGAAGTATTCTGACTTTATGAGACCAGAGCGAGGGATGCTGAACCAGGATGTTCCTTATGAGCGGTATCTCTATGATCCTCAATCAGATTTTGCCATGTGCAAGGTGGATCGTGTGGCAAAGCAAAGCTTTACTACCTTCTTCAACCGTGGCTATGTCGGTGGTGCCACCGTGGACGGCAAGAAGAGCAGCTTCAAGAATAATTTCCCTAGATCCCTGCAAGATGCCAAGAAGGCCATTATCGTTCGCCATCCTTTGGAGCGATTGGTTTCTGCCTACAGGTAATGACTCATGTAACTAGGGCACCTTACAATATCTTGCTTTTCTGATTATAGAATGTAGTTACAATAATGAGTTAGGAATTGAGATGAAACGTTGGCACCCGGTAGGTTCTTCCATTAAGAGCAATTGAGTGTCACGACTTCCTGATTCAGTTGAATGTATGGGTGAAGAAGATTCTTGTGACTATCTCTCGCCTGCATTCATCTTGTAGTACTTCCTAGTCATTTTTCAGAAGAATGGCCATGACTGAAATCATGTTTCACGTGTGAAGAATCGCAGCCTAATTGCATTATGCTTCTGAAACTATGTTAACTATTTACAAAAAAAGATCGAATCATTTTAACAAAGCTCTCGTTTTTCCTCAGATCCAAGTACGAGAAAGTCTTCAATGCCCACACCAATGAAGAGGAGGGAGGTGAAATTTCGTTCCAAGATTTTGTAGATATTATTCTCAGAGGGCCCATCGAGTACGCCGAATTTTTGGAAGAAAATAACCTCCATGGGCAATCTGTTGCCATTGATACCGGTATGATTGACGGTCTGGGTGATAGCGCTGCTTGGGATCCTTATTGGAAGCAATGCGGGGTCTGCAACCCTCTGAACCAACCTCACTACATCCTCCATTTAGATCACATCAAAGAGGATTCTGTGGTGAGTATAAATGCCGAACATCATAGTAAAGACAATTTGGAGTAGTTTGATAGGTGAATATCTAATTGAAAATGGCAACACAGCAAGCATTTTAGTCGCAGCAAACTGGACTTTTTAAATGTAGTGATTCTTGTCTCACAAACCTCTTTATTTCTTTAGGTTCTGGCAGAATTGCTAGGCAACCGCAATGGTCAACTTGATTGGACTGAAACTGTTTGGCAACCAAAGTCTGGAATTCGGGAATTGGAGGAGCATTACTTCTCCCAGATCTCTAAAAACGATATCCGTGACCTTTATGACAAATATCGACTCGACCATGAACTCTTTGGATTTGCACCAGACTATTACATTGCTCTTGGACATGACGACAGCTAAACAAACGAAACACTCGCGACTAAATATCAATTAATGACTACAAAAAAGACTTGACATCACTGTAGCATACCAAATTTCAACTGACAATGGTTTGTGCAATATCTCACTCTACATATTCATAGACCAACTCTTCAGACAAACTTTGGGCATAACTTTATGAACCTACTTTTGGATCTTGTTGCAGTATTAATGACACAAATATACCCAATAAATTGCAAGACGACTTTGACCTGGACATCTAAACGTTACAACTAGACCCCAGAGGCTCCTCTTTGAGACTCATTGGTAATTCTCACGTGACATACATGACAAAGACCTCTGAACTGAATTCAAAGACCTTTGTTAAATTAAATCAAAAATTGTGTTTTCGGTGAAAGGGACGCGTTTTAGTCTTACAATCAATATCGTCCAAAAATGATACAAGGTTGTGGAATAAATAAACTACTCCAGGGTTTCCGTTGCGTTATATTTGCTCACGGGCAATCTAGGTTCAAACTAGAATGTTGCTCATTTCTGAACGTTTTGGAGCATGAAGATATTTATTAGGCTCCCAAGTCTCAAGCGCTTGCCCCAAAACTACGCAATTCGAACAAGTGTCGCTGTGACTTGATATTTTATCACTTTGCGTGCATCTGTATCCAATTTAAGATATAAAGTCGTAAATTGAAGGTGAAATTGCAAATGGGACGTTGCTCAATGGTTGTCCTCAATTTTGCTCAAACATGTGCCTCTTATGAGATCCGTTTATCACAATTTTGTTAGAATCCCTCATGTCAAAGTGCTACATACATATATCAATCATTTATACAGCTTCGACTTATTTGTTACCAAGGAAAGCCCCTCGTACGTGTTGGGAGTCTGATATTATCCACTTGCTGCTATGGCTCCTTGTATGTACTCATATATTTGATGCGCAATTCGAGAGCTACTCGAGTCGGTCCCCCATTCACTCTTCTCTCTTTCGTTCGCCTCTCTGTCTGAATCTGAGGCCACGTGAGCCGGGCTGGGCCACTCTACTAGAGGGCATTCCCTGCTTTTAGGACGCCCAATTCGAAATATCTCGAAAAGTTCGTTAGGCCTAGTTATGCTCAAAAATTTGCAGTTCCATTCCATGTTTCATTCATTGGTTAGTATTTTACCCTGTAGATGAATCATAAATTACAAATTGTGACAGTGTTTTGATGTTTAGTGCATGATGTGAACATGTGGTTGTACCTCAGGCCTTGTTGCAAACGCCTCACATTAGGGCCAAACCATTTAGGGATATGGTATCTAAGATGGCTCATCCATGGCTCATCGTACGGTTAGGTTTGGATGTGACTTTGATGCTGAAACTGGTCACTCTGGTGTTTTGCTGGGTGTCAAGCTGCTTGCTGCCATGCAATTCTCTAGTACCTCGTCAATGATGGCGTTCTCAATGAAAGAGGGATCGACTCTGGAGCATTCCCCAGCAAAATGACTTTGATGTCTGTTCTGTTCTATCTATGCCCTGAGAGCCGCTTCGTCCATGTGTGGCAAACAAGTCGGTCCCCCATGGATGATCAAGTACAGCCCCACTTATTTTGGGAATTACCTAATACTATGAAAGAATTTTCTTTTTATCTGTATAGCCATAAAAATTAATAATCTCAATCGCGATCCTTTTATTTTGGGATGTTTGTGTGATTTTTTATCGATGCAATGTTTTCTGGTTTTAGGATTTTTCATTAGGATAAAAGGTAGAATCTCGTGTCTCTGTATCCCTTTCCACACCATCCAAAAGCAGACTAGACATGACAGAACCCGCATTACTTGCTCAGCTAATAATCAAACAAAAATCGGGAGTAGGACTGGTGAAAAAATACCTCTGCTTTTCACTTGAACGCTTTTTTTGCGGATAGAGGCCAATTTTGTCATCAAATTTGATATTATCCCGGCAAGGTGATGCAATTACCCCTAGTTCAGTCAATCGTTGAATGGCCTTGATTTATTCCATTCGAAAATCGAGAGAGAGAGGCCTTTGATGATGGCGGATCTCATGTAAAGTGATATTTTTTCGTTGAAAGCCGAACATAATTAGACGTCAAAATCTCCTAAGGAAGGAAGTGATGAACTTGACTACTACGTTTTTTTATAAGTTTCCAGCACCCTCTTGACGTAATTCTGATCTTTAAGCTTGTTGGGAAGACGGAAGCCGCACAATTTTTTAGGTAAGAACGTCTCATGTGACATTTTGATTAATAAAGGATGTTGGCACATCTTATTCATCTTATCCATCGGTATCCATTTCTCATTTTTTCGACAGCCTATACTTCTAAAATAATCAAGCCATGACCACAACTTTAGAATCTTCAACCAACGCATTGCTTTATCAAGATAAGGAGAACAGGAATATTGCCAGTTACAAGTGAATAGCTTAGACATGTGGACGAGGTTCAAAGTCCAATATGTTCATGCACCTTGTACCACTTTAAAGCAATTCAAATCCTTGTTTTTTGATTGAGTAGCTAGTTATCGTCATTTTTTACGTCAATCTTTCTGTGTAGATTTAGACTCTTTGATGATGTGGCTGAAAGACCTAATGTTTGCTAGAACTAACAATATTTGCTTGAAGCTTTGACTGCTGTGAAAAGCATATTTACCAAGGTATTTAGTTAAAGTGTATCTCGCCAAGTATCACATGTGAAATCGAGTTTGTCTAGTTGTTAGGTATGATTATAACTTGGGTGAGGGAAAGCGGATCTCGTGCAGATGGAGGCAACGGTTCTTTTGGCCGCCGAAAAATCACTCGTTCTCTCTCGACCCCTCTGTACGACTCTGTATGACTCATAAAGAGCACTATTTTGGGGGAACATACTTGGGAGGGATGCCAAATGCTTTCAAAAACAAACAACGACCCACCTGCCCTTCGTACCTCTTGAAATTGTTCATCTGTCTCGATTTTGAGTGGGAGTTGGTTTCCAATGTCGTTTGAAATCCTCTTTTTTTAGAAATGGTTGAGAAACTAACTGTCTGCATGACGAGTTGGAGGACGAGTCTGAAAATGTCATTGAAGGATGATCTGGTCTGTTTCGAGCTATTTCTCCTTTTCCCAACACCATTTGGTTCTACAAATCTGAAAAGATATCAGTTGGTCACTCTGATTCATTGTGTGAGAAAATGATTCGAGTTTTTTTTCTCATAACTGCAAACCCCTTCGGAACATTAATCATGTCCTGTTGTAGACCCGTCAAACATTTACGCTCAAGGATATAACGAATGATTTTCCAAAAACTTTAGCCACTAAATCGGGCCTTGATGAAGATTGTTTGCCTTAGAGAGCGAAAATCCTGCCATCTCATATCTGCAAATCCCTCTCGCTCCAACAATCACAAACCAACTTCCTTGGCACTTCAGGAAGAGATGGATCCTAACAATTCACACAAAGCGACACCTTTAAAGTTGCATGAACACACTTGAAAAAAAATCTTCATATTTCACACCGAACATGAAGCCTTCTCTAATACTATAAAAATCTGATAACAACCTTGAATCAAGTTTAACTGGACTTCCACGGCTAACACTCATTAAGTGCCCACACCATCTGTGTGCACGCCCTGATTGTGGAAGGTAGGTAGTAGTAAGCTGGAGGAAGTCTAATCTAGGTCAGAACTGAATTCAGATAATAAATAAAATTAGTCACACCAAAGCGACTCTTTCGAAACCCTCCCAAGCCAACCAATGGTCCTCAGTTCAATGTCATTAGGCCTTTGTTCTCTTCATGCGCAACCAGACGATTTAAAGCCAGATAGGAGTGTCAACCATTTTCAGAACATCATTATCATAAGCGTTGTTGCATAGCTTTGTGTGAATTTTTAATTTCACACCGCAAATCACGGTATCAACTCATTTCTTTGCGAAGGAATTGCAATTGACTGAACCGTAGGGCAGAGAAAGTTACTGCGTGAGTTGTGAAGGCGTTTCGAAACTAAAGAAGTCGAGAGAAACGCCGTCCATTTCTAGACTCTCATTACTTTCCAGTACTGAACTGGGGTTTCGGGAATGAGTTTTTGAGCTAGCTCTCGAGAAAGTGAAATGAAGGAGGTTCAAGAATGGAGGATAAAGTGAGTCGTTGTAGTTGAGAAAAATCTGACACCAAGGGAATCATTTTCATTTCGTCATTTTGAGCTGAAATTTCTATTTTATGAGATGTAAAGGTTCCGTCTTAAAGTTAACATCAGACCAACCTAATTGAGAGTCAAAACTTCTCCTTTAACCAATACATTAAAGTTCTCTTTGATCCGTCCCTGATCAAAGTGATCATTTTTTGTGACTTATTGGGTCACATGTTAACGCATTTAAGATTTGTTTTAGAGTATAGCAAAATCAAGTCAGATTAATGTTCATTGAGTATATACTTTTGACCGTTACTGTGTTTGAAAGGCAGCAACTGAGGTGTGTAATTATTTGATGAACGTTAATCTGACTTGATTTTGCCATACTCTAATATAAATCTTATTTGTGTTAACATGCGGCGTATTTATAAGAGGTTAAAAATATGTTTCCTTTATTCATTCGTTAGCACAGACCCTGCCCACTCTATCCTATATCAAGGAGATTGTCATTTTAGATTTCGTTGCGGTACAATGGCAAGTGAAACTCTTTATTCTTATTTACTTTTTGAAAGTCCTTTGCCATGTCTAAAACCGAGCGGCGGTCGATCGGAAACAGGGTCGCCGACCATCTGTTAAGGGTGAGTGACCCTGCCAAGGAGTTCTAATTCGGTGGCCCATCCACCACTTTTAGGAGTATCCTGCTCGTGTGGTGACTTTCAAAGCTATCAAAGGATCATCTTAGGCGTGTCAGCTCTTGAGCCGAATGGCCCAACAAAGCCCGTTTTGAAGTGTCATTTGAGAAAGTTCTCAAGGAACCCTTGACAAAACTTGCCACAAAGAGAAAGAGCAAGAGAGAGAGAGATCGGGAACGAGAATGGACAGTCGGGTGGGTTCAATTCAGAACTTGCTCTCCAAAGGTTATTATTGTACTTGAGAGGATTTCATTATCACAGAATTGCCAGACTATTATAACAAACCCACCCAGAGTTTGTCCTCGAATGATACTAGGATCTGGTTTTGCATCTCATCACACCATCAGCAGGCTGTGAAAGGATTTCCACTCACTGATTTTGAGGACAAGTGATCTGAGTGAAAACCACTAGAAGCCCCTAGCGAGTCAGCCAACCACTCAACCAACTAACCAACCAACCACCTAAATAAACAAGTGAGGAGCTAAAACTCGCTCGACGTGCTCAATTTGGCAGAGAGGAAAAGAGAGACCTACTTCTCATTGAATAGCCTGTGCTATGAATAGATGGTGAAATCCATTTATTTCCACTCGTCACAAAAAGGGGTTTCGGAAATGGATACATTTATAAACTGTACGGGATTTTTCCATTGGCTCCAAGCTCCAAGGTGACACGAGAAATCGAGAACGTGACTTGAGAACAAAGAAATTTTTCACCCTGACGTTCGAAACACTTGCCGTAAACAAGTGTCCCGAAATGTGTTCATCGGACCACACTTCAATGACATGCAAACCAGATTTGACCCCGTTGATGAATGCGTCTTCTCGGCACAATCACTCAAACGGGACGATCACGTTCTTTCTTCAAAGGCTTCGAAAGGAACGTGCAAGATGTGCGCGCAAAGACATGTGATCACATGATATTTCTGGAATAAATCGTGTCGCGATGAATATCTCATCCATTTAGAAGCCTTTCAAGGGAGTTTTCCTTTTAAAAGTGTTAATCCTTTCCTCTATCCAATTTGGAGACGAATACCATAAAGAGCCTCAGATTTGTCCAACCTGTGTCCTGGTTCATGATTGCGCATACTGAGGGTGTTTACCTTCACTGTACCGTATGTGGCTATGTGCCAATCGTTAAAATACCAGACAGGGCAATTGACAATCCCAATGCATGTCTTTATGGAGTTTTGAGGTGACGTCAAATATGGCCTTCCATCTCTGGAATACATTGCAAACATTTCGTATTCCCATTAGCCTTTTGCATATTCAGACAGGGAAACGAAAACAAGAGTCCCGCGAGGTTCTTTTCACAGCCGTTATCTTCATTCATAGTTCGTATTGATTGGAAAAAAACTCATCCTTGAATTGAAACACTGCAAATGACAGTCGTCATAAGAAGTTGAACAACCGATTGGTATTTTTTTTCAAGATTGCTTTCACAGATCTTCAAAGGTTTTCTAGAAAAAAATGTTGAATGAGAGAGTTTTTGAAGCCATTGCCAGATTTTGTGACGTAGATATGAATGATATGATCTGATAAGTATTTCCATAGCAAAGGAGGAAAATCGTCGCAAATACCTTGGTGAGTGTGGCATCATGCATGGTCTTCTCATTGTGTGAATAATGATGATAGTTCATTCTCCAGATAGTAGACACATTCTGATTTGTTCACTTGGGGTTACCGTTTTGTCAACTCACTCGGTGATTTTGCAACATTTATGTCTACATTTGTTAACTTGTTCCCACCGTCTTGATGAGAATCAGCATCTGAACAAGTACAAACGTGCAGATACTTGGAATGCCAGGGATGCCCTTCATCATCGTCATCATCACCACCAACAATAACCCTTTGACTTGGAATGAAAGCAATCGCTTCAATACGCCCAAAGAACTCTCTCTTTATCTTTGCCCTTTATGCAGTGAAGAAAGTTTCCATGTAATGGTAAGCATTGACTGAATCTCGGCTCTCGTCTTCAAATTCAAATATCAACCTGTGGAATTGGTTATTTTCTTCTCATACGTTGCCCAGAGTATCAGTGCTCTAGTCTTGGAGAGTACGTTGTGCATAGTACAGATATAATACGTCTGTCTACTGCGCAGTTTATGTAGAGTTCTCTGAACTACGTTTTACCTGTGTTAAGAACTTCGTCTGAAACGCTGAGTTTGTGTGTTATCTCGACGGAAATGAAAGACCACGTGTCTGATGCTGAATTCACATTTATTTCTTTCAATAATATATTGTCTTTCTAGTATGTAGTAGTAGCAAGTATTTAATTGATAATAACAGAGCTGTTTGGAAAATTTGTTGTTTGGCTTCTGTACCTGAATCTTCATTAGACATCATCGGGCGATCGCTTGCTTGCAAATGGATGATTATTACAAGATCTAGTTTGTTCTACAGGCAAAAAAACAACAACTCGAAATGGATCGAGTCCCATGCTGGATGTTCAATGCTCGTTCAATCAAAAGTTGGCGTTGAGAAGTGGCCAAATCAAGTTGCTGCGGCTTCTGTTTGAAATGGGGTGGATTAGATGAAGAATGATTATTATTTTTACGATGATGACATTAATAAAAGGTAGTGAGGGCCTGTGATTATAATGCTCAAGAAGAAGGGTTTGAGACGAGTACGCAATTCGAGTGCAAGGATTTCAAGCGGAAGAAAAGTGGGGCAGGTCAAAATTTGGGGGCGGTTTATTTCCTGAAGATGCGAATGGTCGCATTCCTTGGCTTCTCTCTGTTCAGTTCTTACTTTACGAAATGGTTAACTGACAATCACAAAGGCTCTGGGACTGCTCATTCGTTTGAAAAATCATTGCATTTCCGGAGCAGCTCGAGCACGGGCTTTTTATTATTTCATTGCTTTGACAGAGAAAGTGGGATGAAAGACTTGTCAAAAAGCAAAAACAAAAGTTTGGGAGGAAACTGCTCTGGTTTCTTTTTTGTTCGTCTTTGTATGGCATTTTCTTGTATCACTTGCGAGAAAAAGGGGGTTCTTATAGTTTTATCACCAAGGATGATTGAAATACTTTTCGTTACTGATCCAATTTTTTTTGAGGTGGCCATGTAAGTCACAAACACCGCGAGTTTGGTGATAGCAATCACACCGAGAAAGTGGCACGGTATGATGAGGGTGAGGATGAGGAGAAGTGGGATGTATTCCTTCTTCTTGGAATTAGAGGGTTTTTTTTCCAGAAAAGTTTCACTTGGGAGCACTGCCTGGACATTGATTGGACGAGAATTCATTTGGAGCGAGGAGCTCTCGTTTCTCACATGATTAACAACAACAGCAACGGCATTTCACTCTAAAGCTGGTTCATCTGATACAGGAAGGTACTACGTATTGAATCTGATCACTGCACTTTTCATCATCATCTTCTTGCTCAATGGAAATCAGAGGCCTTATTTGAGCGAGGGAGCGAGATTTATATGTATAGAGAGAGAGAGTGTGAGAGAGGCGCTTCTTGCTTTGTCTCCCAACAATAGTAATAATATGAATATTATCATCACCAGGGGGGAACACACAATACATTTGAGAGGAGGGTGGAGATGTCAAGCTTCGGAATAGAGTGTAGAAAAATATCCATCAATTCAAAGAGCAGCACGAGAAGTTGAATTTCGACTTAAAAAGGGGTACTTTTTGGGATTTGTTTGTTATTTTTTTTCTTTCTTTCAAGTTCAACAGCCAAGATCAGTCGATAATTCATATGACATTGCTACATGTAGGATCAATTTTAATTCACAAGGGAAGCGCTTTTATCTCGGAACACAAACACTCACAAGTTTTTGGATTGTGGGCTCGGGAGAAACGGACTTTTTGGCTGGGAGACAAAACTTTGAAGGACGCTCACGAAAAAAAAACGAGCTGAGGATGCTCTTCTTTGAACTGCACGTGACTGACTCCCTCATGTTTTTATGGCTTTGATTTTCGTCGGAGAGGAAGTGATTCAAGTGGGGACATAGTATCTCTCCAAAATTGTGGTCATCCATAATTCAAAGAACGAGAGGAAAGGAGTTGAGAAGTTGTGTCACATCTGGGGAGGATTGAGAAGAGAGACTCTTCCAAAAAGCTCGCTCACGTTCTGGTCACTGTTTCAATTCCACGTCAGGGCTGAACTCGCCAAGGAAAGATCCCTGGATCAATTACCAATTCATTTGTTTTAAAAAGACTAGATCGGATGATGTGTAAGTTGCACAAGTTGCTTAAAAACACATTTTTTGTAGACGGATGGGGGAATTATTTGCTTACTTGTCTTCGAATTCGAAGCTTGTGACTCTGTTTAGTTTTTGAAGAGCGATCTTGATATTGCAAGAAGAGAACAGAGAAAGCGAGGCTGCAATCCTCATATTCAGGATCAAACCTTAGAAAAATGGCCTCCGAGGAGGTTGCAAAGGAAGCTAGTTGTGAAAGTGACTAAGTTTTTTGAAATCAGAAAGGGAAAACGGGAGAAAGAGTACAAATGGTTTCTGATGTAATTTGCTGAATGTAGGGATATGCATGACAGAATGGTTCATAATTTAATAAAGTGGATCTTTCAATCTTTCTGGTTCTTTTTCTCATGTGAGTGAGGGTGAATTGGCATAATAAAACAAAAAAAATCACTTGGAATACTGCAGCCGACAACGTAATCATATTATTTCATCACAGAAGCCAGCTTTGCCATTTATGCTTGTTTCAAAGGAGGCTTTTTAAGAGAATTTTGTACCATTAAGGGGTAGCGAGTATCCCGTTGAGGATAATTATAAAGCGATCGGCGACGACATCAACTTTGTTTGTCTGGCCAGGTAACCACAATCAATTACAGAAACAAATTTTTCAGATCAACTCATCATGGTGGTGGTGGTCGTGGTGGTAATAATAAGAATGATAATATTAATAGTAGAGTGGCAAATATTGAGGAATAAGGACGAGGAGGAAAAATCTCTTTTCGCTCCGTCAATGCAAAAGAAAGAAAACAACTTGCCACTTTTACGTGAAGCCCTGCTCTTCATAAATGTTTGCTTCTGACTGAGGGGGAGGAGAAGAGAAGGAGGAGGTGGAAAGAAAGTGAAAGAGATAGACTTTTACAACAATCATTTTACAGAAGATACACTGCATGTAGACATCGCCGATTCCGCCGTTAGTTCATGGGGTGGAGCAGCAATCTTGATATTTATTTGTCACCGCTTTTGTCTTCAACCATTTTCGTCATCTCGAGGGTGAGAGGTCGCTCTCTACATGATGGATTCAGTCCGAACTCTCCCGTCTCTCTCTTGATATGGGTGATTTGATTCTTCTTTGACAAATTAGGAGCACATGGACAACCTCCAACAAGAGGCTGATGCATTGACAATTAATTTTGGGATCGACGGGCATTTTGTGGCAAAATCCGGTCACCAAATCAGGAGAACAAGAGAGGGGAACGCGAAATCCATGATAAATTAGAACGATTGTCCTCGAGACGAGTGGAACGGCCGAAAGTCACCAGATACAACTACACAATGAAATGTTCCCGATATCAGTCAAGGCATACATACACCCAAGACACCAGGATGCAAGTTCGTCACTGTTTTGATGCTCCAAGCCTGATTTGCCGAAACTGGAATTTTGAGGGGTGGGACAGGCACGCACTCACTCACATTTAAGACAAGATAGTCGAAAATTGGTTGGCGTCTAGGAAAGGAGAAGAGGGCCCAGCAAATCGTGATATAGTGGCCTCTGGAGGATATGAATAGGACAATTCGAGAGAGGGAGGGAAAGGAGAGGATGAACTTGGAAGGGATGACTCCGATTGTCGAGGCCCATGGCCTTTGAAGGAAGTTTCGGGACCGCTTTCAGATTCTCACCAATGATACATGTTTAAGTTCTATGTGCCAATTGAGAATGGAGCTGCCCTTCATAATCTGTCACGGCCAAAAGAGGCGAATTGGTGAGTTTCCCTTAGCATTAAAGGGACCCAATCCACCTGAAGTCTGAGGGCCCTTCTCCAGGACCAGGACGGGAGGGGGGAAGAGAGAAAGGTAGTCAATTTTCTGAGGGGGCTCGAAATATCACAAAGATAATAGGCGTGGGTGCGGTATTAGATAACTTTAAATTCTATTTAAGGAGAGTTGATGGGAGCTTTTTCAAATTTGCTATCACAAATAAGCACTTTTTGGATGATTCATAGGTCAAATCCGTTTTGAACTTTGTCAGCACTTTGAGGTGTGAGGGGGCTTTGAATCTCCAGGCTCTCCCAGTGACGAGTCCATGTGGAGAGTGAAGGAGCCTCTTCTGACAGAAAGAGATCATTTGGAGGATACTCTGTCCCGGATGAGTGGACCATTATCCTCGGACCACATTCCAGGCGCCAGGGCAGAGGGCACATCAGGGAAACAATGGAAGATTTCCATTGAAGAGCTTGGACTGTACTGGAGGATTTTGAGAGACGTTCTTCCAATTAATTCCAAGGGAATCCACCAAATTGACATGAGAACATGGTGAGGCAGGTCCAATATTGGCAGGTGGAAGTGGTGGAATTGTTATGGTGGTATGGTAGTGGCGTCGAGGGCGGCAGCAGTGATGATCTACGAAGATCAATCATGAAGTTCAATTGTCGGGTGAAGACCACTCCATGCCAAACGGACGACGAACGGTGGATGAGCCACAGCAGACGAAGGTAGAAGCAAAGGTCAAAGTCCAGAATTCGGTTGAGTGGTCCAAAACCTGAGAGGATCCAACAGTAAATGGTAGATATTACAGGGTGAAAAGGGCTCAGACATATGATTTGAGATCAGCACAATCCTCAACTACTATGATGAGGCTGTGTGAGGAGAGGCATTTTTTGAGGAGGTGTACGTGTACGAATCTGGAGGATGTCTTGGTCATTGTGGTTCACCGGATATTGAATGGGGCTGGAAGAAAGTGGCAATGGCCAAGGAAGATGGCCAAGTTTGCATCAGCCCCGGGGACAGTGTCATCACAGCCAACAGGCAAAAATACACGGTTGACAACAACAACCAAAATGTGGAATGAGCGGCAACAAAGACCGTAGAGAGACAATCGAAGGGTCGGGTCCCTTTGAAGCCGGAGTCAGAAGGTCATAACAGAATTGCACAAGTCTCTTCAGCACAGCAACAATGAACGGCGGACCACTTTGAAGTCGTCAATTCGCTCTTGGAACCCTCATCCTCGACTGGCCTCAGGTGATGTTGACCCGGGCCAGACGCCACCTCCTCAGCAATACATCAACTGTTTAGCTGGCCACATACGCGGCCAGTTGCTCGATGGACACAGATTTCCTGGGATCGAGGAGGTAGTCCATCTTGCGTAGAGACTCTTTTCCGCAGAGCGTGGGTACTTTTGTAGATGACGAGTTGTTGGTGGCATTGTTCACAGCTTCGTTGTCGTTTGAGTTGTGTTTGTTGTTGAGGTTGTTGCTGGAAATTCGAACACTGGGCTTCCACGGCTCGTTGTTGGCCTCTTTGAACTCGTAGAGAACACAGATGGATCCGTTCTCTCCGATGCGATAGCTGACCTCTAGAGGATCTATCCACATGGTTAGTTCTGAGGGAAAGGTTGAGAGCACCAATGTGGCTTGAAGGCCACAGCTCTCTCCTGCTTGGGCAATGACGGGGTCCATTTTGCCGTTGATGCGAATGCATCGGTATCCGGATCCCTTGAATGGCTTCTCGGGGAACCAGTGATCACGGTACCTTCTCCGGAGGACCTCAACCAGAGCCAGGCGGAATTTTTCCAACTGGGCCTCGTTGATGTTCCTTCTCCCCAACCTTATGAGGTGGATCAGGAAATTAGCAGCTGATTGAAGTTCTAATTTCATAATCAGATTGATGACTTTTCACAGGGACAAAGGTGGGAAAA
This sequence comes from Tigriopus japonicus, assembly GCA_010645155.1. Lineage (NCBI taxonomy): Eukaryota > Metazoa > Arthropoda > Copepoda > Harpacticoida > Harpacticidae > Tigriopus > Tigriopus japonicus. The sequence goes on from CM021317.1 coordinate 6,366,210, forward strand.
GACTTATGAAGAGAGATGAATATGGAGGAAGAATCCAGCTTGAAGTTGCAATTCAACCCAAAACAACCTGGACCAGCAGATCACACTGCAAATCCAGACTTCTTAGCAGACAGAGGTACCAAAAAGGAGATACTCCCAAAGATGAATTTATTGGGATGCTGAGTCAGCAAAACGTTTTCTAAGAGCTTCTATTCCAATGTGGAAGAGATTTGCTAATGCCAGGATTCTTTGGTAGTTTTCTTCAGTGGTGTTTGATGGAGATGTTTCTCACAACACTTGTATCTGCTAATGGGTTTGTTCTGACTTGATGTTTGTCCCAGTGCCTGGATAGGCTGGTGCAGCGGAGTATGGGTTTAGATGGTGTTGGTTCTTTCAATGCTTAGCTCTCACTAACCTCGTCGTTCTCTTGGCAGACAAGATCGACTTCAACTCCGTCAACCCCATTGGCAGCTTCCGCTTGCCAACGCTAAAAGCAGATCCAACTACAGCTTTTGAGGCCAGCTTCAGCCTGGGGTCTACCTCCTTCTCACCCTCGTCATCGTAGTCGTCGTCTTCCTCCTCCTCCTCCTCATCCAGGACCCTGGCCAATCCGCACTCCATGAGGAGGTATGATGGCTTGAACGACTCCATCCTCCTTGTCTCTTGGCCTCTCGCTCTCTGCTCAAGTCTTCAGCAATCTGGCTTGCCCAATCTGCCAACTTGGGATGAAGCTTCAGCAAGCCTCTGCTAACGCAAGTTCTTTGTCTGAAAATCCAGAGCAAAGCCATTGTGTCGTCATAACCCTCCGCCTAGCCTCTAGGCTTGACATTGGAACGGAGGCCAGTGAACGCATAAAACATGTACGAGGCTTGTCAGGAGAAGCTAGTGCTGCTGTTTTCGAGGCAGTTCGGCGCGTTTGGGGTCGCCCCCTTACAAACGACAGCCTGCCTGCCAAGCTATGAATCACGATCTGAATTAAGAATAACATGGCCAACAACAGCCCAAACGAATGAGGCAAGCGAGGCTTATGTGCAGCCCTTTGAGGACCGGCAGCTCCTCATTCTTCGAAGAACTCATCAAAAACGTTCCTTGGAACCAATGCTCACACCAGACTTTGTGGGGGCAACCAATCAAGAACGATAAAAGAAACATGTACTTCACTCTCAAGATTCGATATACTTGGGGTGAACGGGCATACTCTTTCAAAGACCATGAATAAACACTCAAATCATGAATTGATTCCCAATTTGTACTCCCCAATGAACCTGCTCAAGCCGTTGCAAATTCCATCGGATAGAGGTGGCACCGAACAACTCGTAGCAAGCATTTTGAATCTACGCAATAAACTGATCTGCTAATCTTACGCCGCTCACGTTTGCCTCAAGAACGTCTTTGCTTGGGTCCGTTTACGAGACAATTCTAGATCACGAGAGTGGGGTGGGTTCAAGTCCCAGCTGTTTATAGCAAAAGCGTTCGTTTCTCTCTGAAGGGAGCTTGTATTTGGATTCTGAACTCTGTGAGGAGTTTGGCGTGGTGACGCCAAACAATCCCTACTGATCACCACCCTTGCCAGCGTTCTTTGTGTATCCAATGTACTGTTTTCAAGTTATTCACAAACTGGTCAAGTGATGGCTGGCTTTTCGGAATTAGAGGCTGGTGTCTTCTGTATACCTCTCGAGTTCGACGATTCTTGACGAATTACGCGTATGCAAATTACCACTGAGTGTGTGTGCAAGGAATCCGACGACTTGGTTTTTTTACCGATTTTTGACCGATTAACTTGGTAACAAGCAAAAAGCACCGTTCGTACGTTTTCAAGTTGGTAGTGCAATAGTTTCAGGCTTAGAATCCAAACTCAAGTCATGTTTGCTCAACAGAATTGCTAATCAAAGACTGACTTCTCTAGAAATCGATAATGATATATCTTTCAAAACTTTCCAGGAAATGTGTAGACATTATGAAACAACGAACGTGTCGCCGTAAAACCGTTGTTTGGTTCCTGCAAGATTTTTAATCTTTTAAAGCCCTTACTGTTGGCTTCAGTTGCTTTTAAAATGTATTTTTGGTAACTTTATGCAATCATAGATGTGAGCTCAAGTAGCAATTGTGAAGATAACTTGGTTGTGACGGAAACTGATGCCCAAAATTCTTTGTGCCTTTATTTGAGTTGGTTCGTTTGGGATAGCTTTTTAGTCCGTTTTGGGCGATTCTGATTCATTGCGATGATTCACAAAGACATTGCGAGTTCCTCAAAATCACCCTAATGGATATTGAATGAATAGCAAGACGCAAAATTGGTCGGAAGTAGCAGGGTTACTCTGAGCAAGTTAATACTCCGGGGGCAGAAATGAAATTGATTTTTGAGAGAGTAGACTTTCTCAACTGGTTCATGGAGTGCGATGTGTTTTCCCCCCTAATTTTGGTGGCGCCCATTTCGTGATCCGCACCATGTCTTACATAGAGTGCGAGAGATGTGTACCAATAGCAGAGAAAGTTGAGGGATAAATCCTGGCCATTGACCTCCACCCAAAAACACCTGGCGTGATGGGAAAGCGACACAAAGAGAACAATCCAAGTGTCCAACCAAGGTTTTCGGGGGGTATCCATTTACATGATTTGTATCATTATCTTCTTGCCAAGGCGGAAATTCCAACTACCCTACCTCCCTTCACCTCATAGAGCACATGCCACCCTTACCCTCCTCAAGGTAAATGGAAGACAAAGAAGATTGAAAATCCCTTGTTTCGATTTCAGAATCAACCTGTCCGTCCTTGTTCACGAGCTCAAGTTCATTTGCCTCGGCAATTCCTTGGTTACAATCCGGGTTGCAATGGTTTGAACTTGGTCTTAATGTTCATTAATGCTGGATGTGTCAAAAACATTTTAGTTATGTTCTCAGGATGTGTAAAGCTTGAAGAATCTAACATTAACGAGGAGATGTGCAAAACAAGCAACATAAAAGCTTGGTCTAAAGGTTTTTTTTCTTTTGAACGAATCCTGCAACCATTTTGTCGTTTGAAAATGCTGAGCAACACCACAATTATGTTCTGCAAAGGGAGCTTTGTTTGCTAAAAATTCGGTTGGCTCAATACGAAGGCATTTTAATGCGTGGATTCGAAGGAACTTCTTGGCCACTTTATGTTGGTACGAAACGGAAAAATATGGGAGAAATTGCTTCAACATTTTGAAGGAGGCCAACAACATTTGCCTTATACGGTATGTACTGTTTCTTCGATAATGACGAACCTTTGGATTTAAGACGAATCATGCTGAACACAGTACATTCAAGGCAACGGAAAAGGGGAATTGAACCCGGTTTCTCAGCAAGGAGCAAATGGTTGTCTTACAGAATAACATCTGATACAACCATGGCATGATTTATTAATGAAGTTCTGAGGAGCTTTGTTTCTTAAAGTACTTTTGAATATTATGACGCCATTTTTTGGAAATTCTAGGTACTCAAATTTACTTCATAGTAGTAATTAAGGCTCGCGTAAAGCTGCAATTTTAGCCCCAAAGTTGCAGTTTTGGGGTTTGAAGGCAACAATCATTTTTGCTAAAAGGAGCAATTAGCAGGGTATTTGACGAAAGTTGTAAAATGTTGATGCTATTTTGACCTATACTGTCGCTTTTTTTCACATGACTATGCCAAAATTGAACAAAAAAGGGGTAAATTTTTGGCAAGTATAAAATTGGTTTGATGTAGAAAAGACATTTGAAATTTTAGTTGTAAAAGTATTTTTTCTTTACTCATAAACTCAGTCTTGCTAATGCTCCAAAATCACCAAAAAGGATCGCAATCTTGGCAAATTTTGACGTAACAAGTGACAAATCACAAATCAGGAGAAAATGGATCGTTATTAAAATTCTACGACCTTACACATTGGTGTCTTACATTTCATTTTTATGTTTTTCCACTATTATAAAATAAAAAAATAAAAAATAGAGCTCAGTTCTTCTTCCAGAAACACGTTTTTTCAACTTTACCTGCTACATTGGTTCCCTTTTTTATTTTAAATATTTATCGCATAATATCCAACTCCGTGCTGGGGCCATTATTATCGTTTGTACCTGCTCATCAAGGGTACCTGCTTTGACAGAAATCACAAGGGCATCAGGGTGGACAAAGAAGAACTGCCAAAGGATGAGAACAAAGACGATAACTGAGTTTCGGCAGCTCGTTTCGACACTCCGTGGTCTTTAAAACAAAATCAAGTTCATTGTGTACTTGGTGTGCATATTAAGATTCGGGGAACATGGCAAGTTTAATTTAGGGTTTATCAGCCCTTGGATATAGCGAACATTTTACGCAGTTGTTCTTGTTTTTGTTGGTATAAGTTCTTCATTATGTGCAAGCGACATAGTTACTATAATTGACCACCCAGCAAATTGATGAAAAAGCGATCGTTTTGAATGACTGAAAACAGCTAAATTGATAAAAATCCATCCAATCCAAGTTAGGGGTCAAAATCTTTGGATCTTTGGGAGGATCAAACTAGTTTGCTTTGGACAAAGAGCATTCAAAACAACATTTTTTTCGGCTGAGATGAGAAATAGAGACAAAAAATACATCTGATCAGACTGCTAACCAAACTTGATCTATTGCCATTGGCAAAACTAATAATGTCGTTCGGATACTGCACTCAATTATAACACTCTCCATAAGATCTTGAAACAAATACGTTTAATCTATCGTCATTTAAAAGAAACCCTGTTGACGTAAAAGACAATATACACATCTGTAGTCATTCCAACAGATCTCGTGTTGCTGCGTAATCTGACAGAGAATTATGAAAATTGTAGTGTTGGAGAACGAGCTGTTTTTTTGTCGTTCCATTATTCCGCTTATTCATATTTGATAGTCTGGTTCTCGGCCGAGTTCTCAATCTCTCTGAAACATTTGTTCGATTTCACATGAAGATCAGGTCGAGTGTTCGGACTTTTGGATGAGAAGGCTCCAGGAGATTTTCCGAGGTTTCCCGACAAAAAACTGAAAGCCAAGATGACAAGGAAATTGCTCTGTCTTCATGTCGTCGTAGCACCTCAATTCCGCCAAACAGCATTTTTTACTCTCCCATTTTTGTATCTTCAAGGGTTTTGGAAATTGTGCCGAAGGTATCGAAGGCTTTGTGGAAAATTGAAACTGAACTTTTAAGAACTTGATCCGATGTCAAAGTCAGACACTTGTTTGTGAGGGCTGTAACAAAAACATATTCTTCGTGCGTATTTATTTCTAGAAATGTTCGAGTTACTTGAAGTTTCACGCTAAATGTTATCTCATTTGAATCTGAATGTCAAATCAGTTAATATTTAAAAAAAGTGCTTGGGTTCAGAGATTGACAATGAATGATGTGATATTTAATGGATGAAGCGTGGAAAGAACGCTGAAAGTAAATCGAAACCTCTTTTAAGACAAATTCAAGGAGAAATCTTGCATTTCATAGAAGTTAATAAAGTTTGACTCCAAACATCCTTTGATCAGACTTTCGCAATTGTTGACTTATACAAGGATAACTCTACCCAGGATCTGAACCCTCAACAGACATAGTGCCATTCTCAAATTAGACGTTCTTCAGGCAACCCAAGCCAATTGTCATTGGGCAGGATTGGCCACATTTGCCCTTCAAAAGGTGATGAGATTATTGGCCTGCAGATAACATGACTTCCTTGTTTTGGTGGATTAACAACTATTTATATTTTGAGTATTAAGTTCCTTTTGCTATTCATAAGGTGATACCAGGTTTCTTTTATTTAAAAAAATAACCTTAGTCTAAATTCTCATTTTGGGATCCATATTACAATTCTAACAAAACTACAATATTCAGTCACCCTTGTTTGTTTTGCCAGTTGCTTCTCACTCACAACATTTGAAACACACCTCTTTTCATATTGAAATGTGATAAATTCATCTATTCAGTGTCTTATAAGTGTGTTATTTAAATCGTGTTCAGTCCATTTGGCTTGTGCCAGTGCTCCTTCATCTACTACAGTCCATGTTTGATGGCACACCCACCCTTTGATAGTGCAACAGTTTTAGTGAAAGGAGCAACTTTACACCTTAAGTTATTGTGGGATTGAGTGAAGTTTCGATCAATAATTCATCACGTGCGAGTTCATGTGCTGGTGGATCTTGTTCTGTTGGTGATTCAGCCACATACCAAAAGTCCAATTCCTTTTTTTTATTGTGAGTGAACCAAGAAAGTAAGATAAATACTAGTGTTTGAATTGTGTGAGACATAATTCTGGGCATCTTTTAAGCTCAAAACAAAACATATATCTTAGCATATATTTGCCTAAAATTGCAAAACAAAGGTATTGAACATTTGCGAAGTCACCAAAGAAAGGGAGTGAATCTAACTATATTTAATAATAATATATGGTTGGAGTATGATGGAAACTGGAAATTGCAAACAAGTGTGAGGATGAATTCTAATCTGTCCTTTCTAACTAACAGCCCTTGTGACATTTGAAAAGTAAATATTATCTAATGACGCTAATGGCACATAGTTAATGCAGGGAAACATGTTGTTTGATTAACTGTAATGCATAAAGTATAACTTTATAGTAGAGAACAATGCAAATTATGAAAACCCTCATGAAGCAAGTTATTGAAATGGAACCAATATATGTCTTGAAAGTCAAATATACTTAGGTCAAACTATGTTGATGCCTGATGGTTTGATCTTTTTACACATTAATAGGCAAAAAAAAAATGAAACTTTAAAAACCCTTGGAAGGCTAAATGCAGGGACTTAATACAGACTGAAGAGAGAAAATTTTGGTGTTAGCAATTATTTTAGGTCTGAAAAAGTTGCTAAGCCTTCTATGCGACAAAACGCATAATGAAAAGGTTGCGTTGGCGCCAGCTGTCCAGAAGTTCCGTGGTCTATGACTTATATTAAGACTCTTCATAATTCAACAATCAGTTTGGTTCCTATCAAGACCAATATTTCATAACAACCCTGTAAATTGACACCAAAACCATCCGACATCGACTTTAATCGTTTTTTTTAACCTGTAGCAATACTTCGATTTCCAAAGAGGACGAGCATGTAGTTCGTAGTTTATGCCATGAGGTCATGGTTGTTCTTGCCATGTCATTTGGCTTTTATGACTTTCCATTGAAGTCCAGTTGAAATCGCTTTGGAGGCATTGTATCGTAAATTTGTAATCCAAATTGGGAGAAATTGCAATACGCCCAGTGAGTCTCTCGCGTTTGATACCTACTACTACTACTACTACTATTCCACTACTACGTACCTGCCATGGATGATTCACTGTGGAGTGGAAAGTTTGTTAGCTTTGAAGTCAGTGAAACCGGTGAATTTCATGTTCTCATTTGATTCTTTTTCTAACTGTCTATTGTCTAAAATTCTCTGAACCCTGACAAAAAAAATGTACTAAGCGTGGATAGATGATAGTTGTGTTCGAATCCAAGATTTAACTGACCACGTTCAAACGTATGTTATTTAAATTCAAACAGAATCAATGAGCGCTTGTCGGCTTCAATCTAAAATCGCTTTCAACGTTTGATATTCTTTTGTCCCACATAAGACAATAGCCTTTTGATTTTCAAAACGATCTCGCTTCCTGTGCCATCAAATTAGATTTACTGGCCAACAGCTTCCTTCTTCAATGGTCTATAATTACAAATACTTCATCACTTGACGGGGAAAACACTACTTCGTTCTTGTATCGATTCTTTGTCAAACCAAATACAGTATCTTGAGAAACTTGTCGGAAATCGTCCCAAACCTTTCTTTAAATGTCAAGTAGAAAATATGATTATTCACAAACACTTTTCCAAGCAACTCGAAATGCCAAAAGTGGCCATTTCTCAAGGGGATCATGAGAATTCAGTGAGTTAACCACCTAAACTGGAGAAAAAGGTGCCGTCGTATGTTCCACATAACAATGCAAAATGACTTGGCAGACCAAATTTTAGCATCCTCTGTCTGCTTTTTTGCCGGTTGTGCGGTTTTTTACCAAAACTCCCCGCTGTCCAGTTCATGACTTGATCTCGTGTCGGGCAAAAGAGTGTTCCGTTCGTTCATTTTGCTGAATGCCTACTACCATTACTTTGTAGTTCACAGCAAGTCGCTGCTCTTCTATCCATCCACAGAGCCCACACTTTCCCCCCTACGTGAAACGTTGAATAGCGTCGAAATCAACGACGACGACGACTTCTTGGCAGCTCGCTTTCGTGTCAAGGGAGTTCAACCGAGAAATGGCCACTGTTTTTTTTTTCAATGATGATGATTCTGTATGCAGTTGCGTGGATCCTTCCCTCTCGATGAGAATTGCGAAAGTTCCCAAGTCCTGCTCGATCCAAGACGACAATGATTAGATGACGGTGACCGGGATCGGGCCCACATGTTTGATGGATTAGACTTTAGTTGGAGAGGGATTCAGGTCTTGAACTTCTGAAATCAGGTCTCTTGTCAAGTCTAATCGTTGGTAACTTTAGCGAGATGGACCTTGGGTAATGAGCTTTTAATCGTTGTGACATACTACGTATGCAGGAAGGAGAGAGAGAGAGAGAAGAGGGCTCCATACAGGATCGTTATTACACTAATGGAGGTGGTACAGTGGTACTAATCATGGCATGACGAATCTGTGATTGTGAAAAAATGACTTCCCTCTCTCTCGAGTTCATTTTGCAAGCGAGTCTTTCATTCTCGTTTGCAAGATGTCGGAATAAAAACTGGGATCTTTAAAGTGTTTAATTCGATCCACGGAGGAGTGAGGAGAAATCTCAGATAAAGGATGACTAGCGGGTTGAAAATTGTTTAAAGGATGGTAATTTAGCTCTATTATGCTCCAACCAGTTTCGCTACCTACTAACTCTCTACAGTAATACGTATAAACATCAGATGGTAGTCGTTAAGAGCCAGTGCTTCACTTTGAGGCAAGTGATCTTTCATCACCCTCTTGTGTGAGATGACAGTTCAGGTTGGTTCCAATCTTCAACCAGGCCCACATTGCGTCCACAAAAAGGCCTATTTGTTGGTACATCAAGAACACGAGGATCCGTTCTGGCTATTTCCAAATTCTATACACGCCTTTGAGCATGGCCCAAAGTGCACAAACCAAGGACTTCTAGTCAGTGGCAGCTATATTTTATCGTGGGGAGTACATACGTTCATAGACCTGGCTTTAGATGTGCTCTACCCGACTCCAACTAAAACTACTGCAACGGGAATGAACTACTTAGATAAACGTGAGTCCGGACACAAACATATGCTTTGGATTACAGATAATGTGTGTCACGATTTAGGCCATCAGGCGTCAAAAGCAAGGGCTGCATTTTTATTGCTCAGCCTTGATTGGCAAGGATTTCGGCAAAGCCAGCTACCTAGGTTGAGGAACATGAAAAACATAGCAGAGACTGTTATTATGCCAAATCCTGGTTGAAATGCTGAAGGTCCTGTTCTTTGTGAAGGTGCAATTCTGATGGTTCACCTTGATGACATTTCCCAATAGACAATTGGTTGTAGTTTATGTTTGAGAGGAGCTATACGAGTAACTGAACTAATTGAACATTCATACAGTTGTCGAACAAGGAAATATTTTTCACTGCAAGTTGCTTCAATACCACTTGGTGGTGGAATCAAACGTGGACAGTGATTTGTTGTGTCATCACTTTTAATTCCCTTTCAAACCATCCAAAGTTTTTGCTAATCTTCTTTGAATTTCTGATTTCAAAACACCCGTTTAAGAGCGTCCTCCCTCTTCAGTAATGATTGCTTTGTAGGCAAGGAACAGACTGATAAGTGTCTTAGAAAAAGATGAAGATTGATTTCAATGAAATCCCTGGTCTTATTTCACACTTGGTAACACTTCCACAGCTTGCTACCCCTCCCAGGCTCCTTTGATGTGTGTTTAGAGTTGCGTGATATTTTCTGCGACTAAAGAAATACCATCGTCGTCGTTATCGTCAATTCCAAAGTGATGGTAGAACTAGAAGCTAGTGGTACCTCTCGGCTTCTATTGTAATCCCACGGAACCCTCACCAATCTCCCAGAGTTTGGCCATGTGTATTTGCTGTAGTACTTTGAGAGTTACAAACGCACCTACGTAGGTAGTAATAAGAGGGCAAAATCAGCTAACGTCATCAGTCTCTGCACCAACGGAGAAGCCATGCTTTGGTTTGATGCCTGGCCAGGCCTATTTCTGTCGTCGTGATCAGGCCTACACGAGCCTGAGGGTACAGGTATTTTGGATTTGGAAATGACGCAGGAAGATTCTACTACCATGATTGGAAGCTCGGGGAAAACTAAAGCTAAGGAAGCGGAAAGACTACTATATTGGCTCATCAATAATGCACAGTTGCTCTCTATTTTTTTTTTTTTTTTTAAATTTGATAATTCCATTTTGAAACTCCAGGAGAACACAGAGTGATCATTCTTGGTGAAGTCATGTCTTTTGTCATAAAAGTGTTAAACTATATTTCTTTGTGAGAGAGGACAGATAACACGGCAAACTACAATGACTATGTGATTCATCCTTCAGTTGAAATTGCTCCATGAATCGATGATGTATTTTAACATAGCAGAGAAATTGTCCACAAAAACGTTTTCAGAAGATTATTAGAACTAGTATTTCCATTGTTTGAGTCTTCACTTGATTGAGGAGTGGAGAATTATCAAAAAGATTTGAATTGCTCAAGAACATAAAATGTTGCTCACGAATGCAAAGTAATTACATTTTGTTCTGGAAAGTATTTTGATAGGTACAAGTTCAACAACTATTTTAAACGATTTAAACTCTTCGTTTTTTTAAAAAAGGCCCATGAACAAGTCAAGTTCGAGTGCTGAGTCAACGTGTTTGGCCAGATAGGAATGATTTTTTCCATTCCACAATGTTCCAGGTTGTTCTTGCGTACCAACAAGTCTAGTCCATTTTATGATTCTGCGCAGTTAAGATTCTCCATGATCTTGTGGGGCTTCACAACGAAATTTATGAATTAGCGTCTCCTCGTTTTTCTTCTTCAAAGCCATTCTCTTCTAGGAACTCCTCAAGGCAAATAACAATCCGTTTGTCTTAACACACTAATAATGAGGAAGAGATTAGCGAATCGCTTTGAAATCGATCCTTTTAGACGTAGTCGATAGAGCGACAAACGAAAACAATCCCATCGGGCAATAGGATTCATGGGGTTTAAGACTTTCAGAATGGTTGTGTAATATGCCAACGGACCTTGGGTAATCTATTTTTGTTAAATGGATGCATTAACCGCCCAAAAGCCGTCACGAATGGACAGTCCCTAAAGTCGAACCGTGGTTTGCTCCAAGTTTTGCTTTGTTTCCAAATCCTCCGTGTTCAACAGGATGCGATTTGATCTTCTGAAATGGTTAGAAGACAGCAGTGGCAGCAGTAGCTTCAGCAGCACCTTGAATGGTGGAAGGGGCCTTAACCTGTTTACATTTCATGCAATAAGCCATGCCGAACAAAGGACTCCCATCTCTATTGAACTTCTTTTGTGAAAGTACGGCCACGGGGTATCGTGAATTTTGACGGGACAAAGCGAGCAAGGCATTACTCGCTTTGACAGGCTCGGAGCTAAATTTAAAGTGTACGGAGAACTCGATTTGGATTCGCTCATTCGACAACCACATTAGGCATATGATAACGACCTAATAATCTAGGGCAATTCTGCTTAGAATTTGTTTGCGATGCAATACAAAAACGAGATGCAAGGACTGATCCAAATGCATCGTTTCAAATATAGCACTCAAATTGTGATGATTTTGCGCCAAAGTTCATCATTCCTCGACGGGTGAAAAAATGTCTCAAATTTGGCAATACTTCTTTGTATTCAACAAAGTGCAGACAACTATCAAACTGGTAAGAGAATAAAGCTTCTCATTTCCTCAGAGGCAAAAGCAAATCCTGTGAATTTGTGAATGAAATGTTTAAACGTTATGGGCTCAATGCCCGTAATTAGTGATGCAAGGTTCAGTTGATCTTCCCAGACTGTAAATGAGTCAAAGAAGAGAGCTTTGGTACAAATTTTGGGTGCAAAAATCATACACAAATAGAATTCGTTTCACCATCGCCTGTCTTGAAAGACAATTCAATGTTTCGGAAAAAGGACGAACACAAATAAACTTGTTAATATTGTGAAAAGAAGACCCCTTACAGTTAAACTATATGTATTCATGGATGGGCAACCGCATCTTTCCGGGAAATTCTAAATAAATCAAATTCAATTGAAGCACAAAAATTGTTTAAATAACTAAATATTTCCCCATGATCCTAGCAAGCGATGTTGGTATAGTGGTGAGCATAGCTGCCTTCCAAGCAGTTGACCCGGGTTCGATTCCCGGACATCGCAGGGTTCTTTTTTTTATCTCCTAAGGATTGTCTCTTTTTTCATACCTTCAAAACACTTAATATTTTTCGACACTTCAGACAATACCGTGCTAGAAAACATTTTGATAATATGTTTAGCTTGGGGCCATATGTTTGGCATTTTCTGTTATTTCAATATTATTCTGTGATGTTGCCAGATATCAATATTGTGCATGAGGATTTGCAAGATTGAATCACTTGTCTTTTGCCTAACCAGCCTCATGCAATATTTATTATTATCAACATTACGAATGCAAAATTAAGAATGCAAGATGTATGGCAAAATGCTACAATATGGACGTTGCTAGCTCCACCTCGCGAGCACATACCAAAGCTACAACTTTGGCACAATCAGCTGTTGTCTGTCATTTTCAAAACAATGCCTCTGTAGAGGAAAATATTTATAGTCTCCTTTTACGTTTTCTTTCAATATGTTACTAAATATTTTATCTGGATTGTCCAAACTAAACGTATCCGCAATTCATTTGAGGCATTTCTCCCAAAAAGCCTTACCTTCCTTAGTCCGCATTGTCGAGGTTGGTCCTCGAGATGGTCTTCAAAACGAAAAGAAAGTGGTCCCCACGGAAGTCAAGCTAAATTTCATTTCCAAATTAGCTCAATCCGGCTTGACCCATGTGGAGGCAACCTCATTCGTGTCTCCCAAATGGGTTCCTCAAATGGCTGACCACAACGAGATCATGACTGCCTTGAAGGATGATCGCAGTGATGTCAATTATCCTGTCTTGGTGCCAAATATCAAAGGTTTGGAATCAGCTCTTAAAGTCGGAGTGAAGGAGATTGCCATCTTTGGCGCAGTCTCAGAGAGTTTTACTCAAAAGAACATCAATTGCTCAATTGCCGAAAGTCTGCAACGCTTTGAATTAGTCATGGAAAAGGCCAGGGAGAATAATTTGAAGGTCAGAGGCTATGTGTCTTGTGTTGTGGGTTGTCCTTATGAAGGTCCCATAAAACCTACGGCTGTGGCCAAAGTAGCCAAAGCCATGAAGGACATGGGATGCTATGAAATATCCTTGGGGGACACCATTGGTGTGGGCACTCCTGGAACGATGAGTGCCATGTTGGAACAAGTGTTGAAGGAAGTGGAACCCAGTGACTTGGCGGTTCATTGCCATGATACTTATGGTCAAGCCTTGGCCAACATCTTAACAGCCTTGGAGTACCAGATCAGTGTGGTTGACTCCAGCACTGCTGGTCTTGGTGGTTGTCCTTATGCCAAGGGAGCTTCGGGTAACGTGGCGACGGAAGATGTGATTTACATGCTTCACGGAATGAACATTAAGACAGGTGTGGACCTTGACCGGGTCATTGAAGCTGGGAAATACATTTCAGAACAATTGGGTCGGCCTTCCATGTCCAAAGTGGCCCGTGCTTTACAAAAATAGATTTTATTGGTTGTTTCTGTCACGAAATAAATTGGATATTTTCGTTTCATTTGATTTAAAGCGATTCTAATTTCGTAAAATGGTTAATTTTTTTTGTTTTTGCATTTATAAATCACAAAAAGGCATTCATTATTATCCTCTCTGGTTGGTTACCAAGGGTTTTGCGGGATGTAAGGCCAGGGATTCCTTAATTTATTCCTCGGAGGTACTTCCAGAATGTTCTGAATTAAGGTCTAATTTTTCAAAGTATAATTTGTTAACCGATTGCGATCGAACTATCTTGGCGTAATTCGCATAAAGCAGTTGAGACTTAGACTTAAAGTCAAAGCATCTTTTGAAGGCAGAAAATTACCAATATTTGGCAATTAATCGACAATGCTGTGTTTTATGGTTTTATCAACCTGTCGCAACTTCAAAATCAGGAGTTCATTCCATTAATATTTATGAAATTTTGAATGTCATTTAGCATTGATGGTGTCCATAGCTCCCCCTGACTTTTTATTTTCTTGTCCACTTACTTTACCATGGCTGCGTCTGCAAATTTTTGCCCTGAACACACCAAAAGCGTAAAAAGGTCATTGTAAAGGTCCCAGAAAAACGCATTTTGACCATTTTCATCAAGTGCGTGTGTGTTGGTAAGAGGCAAACTCAGCATCACTAAAGGGGCTTTGGATCAAATTAGTTTGATATAACACCGATAACACCTTTCGAAGATAATCATAGATGCTTAATGGCCTCGAGGTTTAGAGATTTGGGTCCAATTGTAACAGCAGCTGACAGGATCATTATCATACTTCATAACAAAGCCCTCAGCCAACTCTTAACCATTTGCTGGCTGAGTGCAAGTGTCGATCGAGATTGACGTTCAGAAGGCATCAGTGGGACCCCTGCTCCTTTATCTTTCATATCTCATTCCGCTGGTCCTCCATGACCAGGAACTGCTTTTGCCATGGGCCAAACGGGTTCTCGTGTAGTGGGAAAACTCGCCAATTCATTCAGCTTCAATGGAACACCCGAGAACAATAATCTGGATGAAACCACCATATCAATCCCCAAATTTCGTGGAGGCACACCATTGGTCTACACACGCAGAGGGTACGAGCAAGCTATTTATTTTCAAGATTTACACCGTTATTTACCTTGCAAGAATGGTTTATGGGAAATGATGGCTTTTTTGCATGGTTCTTTATTACAGTTCCATGTATTTTGACGAAGATGGGGACTTAGCCCATGAATTTTATGAAGAGATACCATCGTCCAGGAGAGGCATCCCTGCAAGGATGCGTAAGATCACCAAAAAGCATTTGAGGCCGCAAGGCGAGGTCAAATATCCAAATCCGAGGCTTCACGTGGACTTTCCGATCATTCTTTATCAAGGTTAACATACCTTTGCTCTTGTACAAATAGTTGAGAGCTGCTATGTCTGTGAACTGTTGTTGTGATACTCTGTATGCTACAGTGCTGGTGGAGGAAACATGGTACAAAGCCTGATCCAGTACCCACTAGTCCTTCTTACCCCCTTCCATAAACATTGAAACAACAATGGCACCACCCAAAGCATCATGTCTATTTATTCTCAATGGATTGGGGGTCTCTGTCTGTCGAGTCTGGATCCACCCAAACCTTTCCATCGAATTGAATCTTGAACTGTTCCATATAAATCCTGTTCTTCATTAATAAATCAAATGTCGACGCTACCAACATTGCTCTTAGTTATTGTACTTCCATGGCAACTGGATTGGGAGCTTTTTGAGTAGCGTGTTTATTACAAATTTTTCCGTTTCAAAAACACTTCAATTCAATACAGTAACAATTGCCTGGGAAAGTTTCGTAGAAACGAAACATTCGACACTGGCATCAACATTTTATAAGAGCAGAGGTCCAATTAAAATTCTTACCAGTCTCTTCCGAGTTACCAAAATGGTTGGAACTCACATTCAAGGAACATTCAATTGCACCCGGGGTCAGGACTTTGTGGATTTTTTCCAAAATACTGGCAAGTGTTGATTAATGTATTCCGAAACTGTCTGAAAAGACCTCACATTTTTGAATAATAGACACTTAATTCAGCAATTGTTCCACCAGCTCTAAAACTGGCGAATTTAGTCTTTTTCCAAACTGGATTATTTCCTTTAAGTAGCCGAGAGTTATATTTAGGTTAGACTCAAATATGTATAATAATAAAATACTAAGCCGTGGATTAATGCATTTCTGTCAAGACAGCCAGAAACATGGTAAATGTTTGCGTTTTCGTGGTGTTATTAAACAAAGTGAACAATCATCAAAAGACAATTGAGGAATGATTTTAACAAATTAACTAACAGTTTCTGTACATAAAATTGATTAAAACTAAATCTACGTGATCAATATCTGTGTTGAAAATGCGCAATATAACTCATTATTGACTTCATTTGTTGTTTTGATTGTATTTTTCATGAAATTCGACGCAGCCCAGACACAATCGTCATTGATGTATTTTACCAGGTAGTACTTCAGTGATAGATCCCAAAGAAACCAGGGAAGCAAAGTAGGTTGAAATCATGCCATTTTCTTGCAATTTTAGATCTGCTTTACGAAAGGATTCCATAAATTTCAGGACTTGCTATTTATAGGCAAAGAATCGTCAACATTTTGAATAATCCAATTTCGTGACTTCTTCTTAACTTGAATTGCTTCAAGCACGTGACAATTAAAGATATTACTATTAAATTGCGATTATTTTTTTGGCTAAACACTTTCTACCTTCAATAAATGTCGATTTTTTAGGAATGCCGCAGGATCAAATCATTGAAATCGAGAAACTAATAGGAGCTCACTTTCGATTGAGACTCGAGCTCAATGATACATCTTTTTATCAATTGGAATCTTGCGATGAATTGGAGTCCTTCAAGTCTTGGATCATGATCAAACTAGAGTCTGAAACAGAAGTATATCTTCCGGTGTTCGGTGGAAATTGTGCCGTAAGCTACTCATGACAAATGGTGACACTTTCAACTGTAAAAAATGTTCCCATTTATCTAAGGTGTCCTTCAAAGCCATTGGAAGTCATATTATCCATGGATTAATCAAGACCAAGGATATGGAGGAATACGAAGTGTGGAACATGTTCCACGAAAACGAGCTGATACAGAAAATAATCCACAAACGTAGTGGTTCAACCTATACCAACTTATGGAAGAGAGGAATTCAAACCAACTTATGGTTTAAATTTTGCCGGGCTGAGAATTTGACCGAATTCTACCAAGAGTTGTGTAAGTTCCATTGATCTTTTTTATTTCACAAAAGAAAGGTAATTTCACGTCCTAACTTTCTCAGCGGTTCCAAAGAAAGTTTTGAACGATATCAATGAAGAAATACTCCATTTTGAAGTCACCCCTACTTGTCTAAAAATGCTTCAGAAGCGTGGAACAAAAAACTCGCTTTACAAAATCCAATTTGGAACAGAGGCCACTTACAATTGGGAAGAGCTAAAGAGGAAGGTTTCCATCACTCAAATTGGACCGCAAAAGTTTCTGAAGGTAGGATATTGTGTCAATGAAACGAAAACCGATTTAGATTACGATTATAAGTTTTATAGGTTCTTAAGGGCTTCAATGATGAACATGAGGAGTGGACCTTGTTATTCACGAGTTCTGGATTAATCATGGATGGATTGGATGTGAAATCTGGCCAAAATTGTCAGATTTTCTACAAACACGCTTCCAGTGTTTTTGGACCCGGGAAGATGATTGCCAATTCAGGTTTGGAAGATTTCGGAATGGCCTTGTCCATGCCGAAAGAAGTCGTCGAAGCTTTAAAAATTGACTTTGACGCTATTTGGACCTTGACCGAGGAACAAGATGGGCTGATCAACTACAAGGTTGATAGCAGTATCATGCCCAAAAACATCACTTATGAATTCGGTCAAGAATTTGACGATGAGTTGCCTGGGTTGGAAATCAATTTCAAGGTAACATCCTTTTCTTATGGGTCGTAATGTAATTTTTGACCATGTGGCCTTTTTTTAGGTTATGGAGACACTCCAGAATAACACCTTAACTACTACGTTCAAGAGTTCTTATGTTACCTTGAACATCGTGAGCGATTTTACCGTCAATTTTGTAACTATAACAACCAGAGTAGTTGGAACCAAAGTTGTGGCCAAGACCTTCTTGGAAAGAGTTTGAGAGGAAAAGATATTGTTTGCAAGCACATTTCATGTTTATTCGACGACAAGAATAACTAATTGGAGTTTATATGTTAATAGTCTACAATTGTTTTTAAGTCTAAAAAATAAAGGTGTTATTGTATTTTGGAGACACGTATCGTTATTACTATCACTGAACACTTGAATTGCCATTAAGAGAGGGCAGCGGGATTTATGGCAAGTTTGGAAAGCCTTACAACCTCTTGGGAAAGGGTTTCAAGGTCTCCTTGAAGTTGCATATTCTTGGTCAAGGTTTCCTCCAACATATTTTGCATTCTCAGCATTTCCGATCGCGTTTCAGCATCTGGATGGACCAACAAATTGGACATCATCTTTTTCACGTTGTTCTTCAATTTGTCATTGTACGGTGGATTATTTGGGGTAGTGGGGACTGAAAAATAAATTGAATCAAAACTCTTCTTTTCAGTCGACGTCAGATCAAAGGCCTAATTTCCAAGTGCATGAACAAGAGAAGAAAAGAAAAGCTGATTTTTATTTTTTTGCTATTTATCACTGCTGCAGTAGAGAGGCAAAGATATCATTGTTGGAAATTCCAAGGAGACCAATGGTGAAGTGAAGCAAGGCCAGAGAGAATTGTGCTCTAAACTGTGGGAGAGTTTCATTGCCTAATGCAAAAACCAGTAAGCAATTTCCTCTAGCTTTTAATTTAAGCTCGATTTGCACAAGCGATAAACTGATTTAAACTTTGTGAACTGATCTATTGAATTTGTTTCAAAAAAGAAAAAGAAGGAAATTCACCTGCTTTGTATTTCTTTAAGCACTACGTAGAATTGCTACTTTTGCGATTGGTCGTGACTTATTGACATGTTTCAGTCGTGCAATGAATATGAGTTTAAGCCTACACGACACTTACGACAACGCGTAAGTTCTGTCGCAATTTTGAACTTTTTCAGTGATGTAAAAAATAATTTAAATGATTTGACATTCCCTAACCTAATTTAACACTATTGTTCCTTTGCAAATTTCCTTCCATATCTTGATTTTTTTTTCTTCGTGGCTCACCTGACGTCCGTCCTTCCATACAATAATGGTGAATAAGTGAGGACTTTCTGACCAGATCATCAGCCATAGCTGATGCCGAGGCCTCCAACATGTGCAGTTTCTCCTCCATAACCAACCTCTCTGCTTGCAGCGTGCCAATTTTGTCCAAATAGATTTGGACATCCCCATTTTTGGACCCATGAGGGACACGCCCAACGTTTGGTGGGCTGTCTCTGGATAATGATTCACCATTAGTGGAAGTAGTCGAAGCGGGACTGGTTGCAACTGGAATCGGAGTACTGGAACCTCCGTGTTCTCCAACCTCATTCTGACCTGACATCATGGACCATGACGAAATGGAACTGCGATCGGGATCAATTTCCTTCATTCCTGGCTCTGAAACGGTGGCAATTACACCTAATTGTTGCTATATTGACATATTTATATATACCCGTTAGAGTCGGATCGGTGAAGCACTCTTTCATTTTCTCTTGCAATTTCTCATTACGGTGCTTTTCATTCTGCAATTGCCTCTTGAGGTCCTTGAGTAAAGCGGAGCCTTTCTTCTCGGTGATCTTTTTTTCCTCGTGTAAATCCTCAATTTCTTGTCTTAAGCCTTGAACTTGCTCCTCAAATTCAGTTCTTTGGGCATTGGCAATCTCCAATTGGGTATTGAGGCCTCTTGACACCAGATCATGTTCAGTTTGTAGAGTTCGAATCCTTTGGTTTTGGTCGGATTGCAGTTCTTCCATTTCTTGTTGGTGCTTCTTCACACTCTCCTCATGGATTCCTTCCAAATCTATGATTTTGGTCTTCATTGACTCATTTTCTGCCGTCAAGGATTGTAGTGCTTGCTCCATTTTAACACTGTGCTCTTGCAAATCATCACATTTTTCCTCCCAAGACTGGATTATTTATGAGTAATTTTGAATGACTTCACAAATCAGAAAGTATGTCTTTTTTGGCTACCTTTATAGTTTGTTCCTTTTCGTCCAACTTTGACTCCAAGTCCGCAATTCTAGCCGAGTACTCATCGACTTTCGTCTGAATAGTAATCGCCATTTCATCCAAGGTTTTCTTCCGCTTATCGCTCAACTAAAGAAATATAATTACTAAAACACCTAATGCAATTAGATATTGTTGAGTTTGATGATAATACCTTGACAGTCTCTTCATATTCTGCCTGAAGTGTGGCCTTTTCTTCCGCAGTGTTTGCGAGGTCTTTGGAACGTTTTTCCAGTTCGCCTTCAAGCTCACTCTTTTCTCCAGATATTGTCTTCAGCGATTCATCAAGCGTATTGAGCTAATAAATCATTAGGGCATTAGGGAGTACAAACAACTTCTTGAAAATTCAAACAAAAGGGGTAACGTGGAAAAATTTGACCCTACCTGAGCCTTCAAGTCATGATTTTGTTGTTCCAACTCTTTCATTTCAGCGCCTTTCCTCAATCTAAAATCTTCAAAAGCTGCGAATCCATTCTGAAGTTGGCTTTGAAGAGTCTGTTTGTCTGCATTGGCACTTTTTAAGGCACTTTCAAGGTCCAGAATCCGTTCATCACTTAAATTAATGAAAAAAGACATATTAGAGCGTTTGGAGCCTTTCAACTAGTTTTGTTTTCGGTAATGATTTTTTTAGAACACATTGAGTTGGCAAATGACTCAGTTATGATTTCCATATATGCTTATGAATAAGGTTTGTATTCATACCGTTTTTGAGATAAGTCCTGATTTTCTTGGGACAACCGCATGTTTTCCCCTGAAAGGAGAAGAGAAGGTTGGAAAACATATGTATTTGGGTCAATGAAATTATCATTCCTTTGCGTTGCACTAATATGAGAATTATGTACTTAATGAACATTCAATTGAGAGGGTCAGTAGAATCATGAGGTGGTCCAATGTTCCCTTTGAGTTTTTGAAACGTTGCTTTTAGAATTAATGTTCCGCGTTCCATGGTCGTGAAAGAAAGAAACTCGTAAATCATTCATGCGCTAGTCCCTCCCCTCTTATGAATTGTTGGATTGCCCTCCGCTTCCCTTCAGAACAATTTTTAACTAAATCAATAACGTCTCCATCGCGGTACTGTCGACTCAAACATCAGACGTTCTCCCTACAAACATCGTTCCTTTATCTGATCAAAGTTGTTTCTCTCTCTAAAGCTTGTGACATGCGTGTGCCAGAATTTATAACGACCATTGAACCCAGTGGAACAACAGGATGACGCATCGTTTCCGGTCTGAAATGGGTACTTGAAACCAATGCGACTGGTGTGCCAAGATCAACCAACAATCTCAACGCCACAAATTCGATTTTATTTAAACATCAATGTTGTTGCATCAACAAATGATCGTCGTCGAAACCCATGTTCCAACCAATGACTATATGGTCCCCCTCATCCTTTCCCAAAAATTGGCTGGCACAAGAACGCATTTATGTAGGGAACAGAATGAGCGCGCTCGGATTCTGTATTCCACGCTCTTTTCTCTCTTTCCTCAGTGGAGCTCTGAATGGAACGAGGACAAGCACGTGGTGCGCTTGTTCCAGGACCACTGAAGCGCTGAAGGCTCGGTTATCCTCCTCAGGAAACTCTGTAAATGAGGCGTGAGGCCTTTCGCTCACTCACACGCAAACCAGGAGTTATTGAGGGATCGCACACAATAGTGAGTTGTAGGATCTTGGAGACCAAGACGCAGAGACTGCTCTTTCTTTCCAATAGAATCTTGTTCCTCAAGAATAGCGTCACTATTGGAACCGTCTTTTCTTGCTTGCAGTTGGAATTGAAGATTGCACCCTGGCGTACAACAATAACAACTACGACGACTATCTGTTGGAACAATGAAAGTGCCAGTGGAACCGAAAAGGGTTCAGACGTCAGTGACTAATATTGATCCAATATTTTACAATAACGCACAAAGGGACACCGCTGAAATCGCATGATACTCGCCAATTAGGAAATAAATCGACAACACTGTCGAATTAATACTGCCAAATTACGTCCAATTGGTAAGTTACATATTCATGAAAAAACCCATTTAAAATGAGCAAGTTAACAAGCGTTTGTCCTAATCAGAAATGGGCTCTAGCCAAGTACTCTACCTCGGAAAATCAGTCATCGCTACCTGCTTCGAAAAAAAACTCGATAGCTATTGTACTTACCTTTAGACTTCATTGCTATTTGGAGTGGAGTAAATCGAATAGGCCTCATCCGTGTCTAGAAAAGGGCGTGTCACAATTGCGACATTCAGTCATGTATTTGTCCAACAGACACACGCAAATTCAATGCGGGAACAACTGATGCGTTCAGTTTGTGGCAAGCTGACACAATCACAAGTGTTCAAAGCTATTCAGTGTTCATTGATATTTGATCCGAGAACGAAACATGTAAAGATGCTGAGCATCAACATGCTCCTCTGACGTAGGAAGTAGAATAGATCTGGTGATATGTCAGAGCCAATCTTCTGAGAGCATCTTCAGAACCCATCAATCGAAGGAAAGGCGTCATCTATCATTGTTATGGGCACTGGTGCTCAAATAGTGCATGGAACAAATAGCCGGAACAATAGGGCTAGTTTTAGATAGAGAAACCCTCGTTCAGATTTCTACCATCTACACCCCACATAAACGTCTCAATAAAAGGTTTCAGATGGATTGTAAAAACTCCCTCTACTTTACTTACAGACGATAATTGAAATGGTTTTGGCCAGTACTTCTCCTCATACTGGAGGACAACCAGACCTACCCATCTACTACAAGGAGATCCCCGAAAAGCGACGAGTTTCCAGATTCTGCATCAAACCCGTAGAAACGTACCAACCACGTGGAGGGGGCACTAATGGCAATCCAACTAATGGTACAACCATCGATAAACGCGGAGAGGTCATTAACGTCCAAGTGGTCAGAGGAAAGACCAACACGTTCATTCATTTGGACGAGGACGAGGCCAAGAAGGTCCGAAAACATGGAGACGAGGTCCTGAAAAAGCTCCAAAAAATCCACAAGTCCGTGATCTGGAATTTTCTCATCGGTCGATCCTTTGTGGACAAGATTCAAAAGGGCAAACAAGGCACGGAAGAGATCAACTTGGACCATGATGAGAACTCTGAGTTCGATTCATTAAACCCGAAAACTTGGAGCGAGGATAGCACCGATTTCTTGGCTAGTCTCCTCAAAGCGTCCGAGTTCCAATACGATGGCTACGTGGTTTTGTTCTGTGTAGCCAATGATCTCCGAGATGCCAGTGTGGACTATGATGAATTGACTTGGGAGTTGGAGAAGTGCTTGACGTATCATTACGTTCAAACCAAGAGCCAACTGATCATGAATGAGGAGGCCATCATGAGTCGAAAAGGCTTGGACCCAGTTTCCCGAAAGACCAAGACCCCTGGTCGGAAGAAATCGGGATACTGTGTCTATTTGGCTTATCAGCTCCTGGATTCAGTGACCCAGGACCAAATCGTTGGCGAGGCCATCAACAAGTACGTGGATATAGGTCAGAAGAAGAAAATGCTCCTCTCTGCTCTAACCGAAGCCAAACTTTTCCCCCAAAACGACGAACGGCTTCGCAAGAGTATCAAGGAGATGAAGGAATTCATGAGCAAGGAACATTTAGACCTGGTGTACAAGATAGGGGCCATTAAGGATGCAGAAAGCTTGGAAATGGTCGTGCAGTTCCTTAATCTAGTAGGGAAGGGAGCCAAAGACAGGAACTCGGGGTTTATGGGGCTGCCCCAATTCTTAAGTTTCCTGAGCACCGCCAAAGATGACGCCAATGCTGCCATACCCGGAATGGCACGATCAAACAGTCGGATGTCCAATCTCGCCAGTCCCAAAGTTCAAGCCAGAAGTACATTGCCCAGACCTTCATCCAGTCGTCAAAACACCCAAGGCCTGCCCAGCAGTCGAAAACCATCGATAGCGTCCAATCAAACCTTCTCCATTTCCTCGAGGTCCACGACACCGGAAACCCCGCGAAAGACATCCGGAGACTCCCTTGGTCAGAATCAACGTCGAGAGTCCAGTCTACCATCGATTCCATCATCTGGTTCAGGATCCTCCACGCCAGAGACTCTTCGACGACAAGAGCACAAAGCTTCAACTGACAAACACCCGCCCAAGATGTCATCATATCCGAAACGAAATCCACCCAACTTTACACCAGTTAGCACAATCAAGACTAATGGTACCCGACCAAGACCCATTCCGACCACGCGAACAGTGACCAATGGTCGAAAAACCGCCGCCTCGGGATCACCACGTGGCACTCCTCCACCCAAAGTGGGATCAGCTCGAAGTAGTGTGAATGGTGACACTTCAAATCGAAATAGTCCTAGCTCATCCCTAACAAATTCCCCACGGATGTCAAAATCCGTTGGAAATCGGAGGGGAAGTCGGCAAACGCCTCCACCAGGAAAAATCATCACCCGAGACGACTTGAGACGTATGAACCGTTCGTACCCATCTTCCAAAACGAACACGACGGGTTCATTTTCTAGAACAACCATTCCCATGTCTTGAAAGCGTACTTTTCCAACTTTGAGATCATTTGCAATTTATAAAAGAGCCCCTTTTGGAGGGGAATGTGTCGCCATGACATCGGGTTTAGTTCTTCTTCAGCGGTTCAGAAACAAAAAGGAAGAAAGAGGCATTAGTAAGATGAATCTGACTCATATCACTCGTGGCCTTAATTTTTTCCCCTCTCTGGGTCTTTTATTGGGAAAAGAGACGAGAGATAGACATCCAACGAACAGTACATACGAACTACACAACTCCACTATTTTCTCTCTTTCCCCCACCCTTAATCCTTCGTAATAACCACTTCCTGACACGGATAAGAACCCTCGAGCAGAAAAGTACAATAATACCGGCTTTCAAATACCAACGTAGACTTACCTTCCAGGATGGAAATCCTGTCTTGAAGAACCACTGAATCAGGAACTGATGTATTGATGGAATTTTCGCGATGGAAGGACACTTGAGCAGTAGTTTTGACCTCACAGAGCTCTGGAGATTCTCGGCCATGATTCTCGGTTGAAGTCAAACCACTAAGAAGAAAACAATAGCGTGTTTATACCTGAACAAGCTCATTGGCCTGATTAATTTGATTCAATGGCGAAATAGAATTCTGTTTGAACTTGAACTTTCTTGGTTTGATGGTGGTAACAATGCACGGCGTTTAATTGAGCTGGACAAGTCATTTTTGAGTTCCAAAGACATTTGAGATCCGTTTCGAAATGAAGAGACAATGCCGCACATGAAAGTGAATTCTGTTAATTAGGTTACGGGCCAAAAATTGATGTAAAGTCAATTAAAACAAGCTTAAAAACATATTTACGAAAATTTTCTTTCGAACAATTGTTAGGCACACTTGGGTCGATAATGGTTCAAAATGTTGGTTTAATCTATTATGTCTTTCAATTTTAAATGACTTTTTTCGAACATTGTTCTTGTCACAATCGGACTTTTGTTATCCCAAATTAGAAGAGGGGCTCAATAGATTTCGTTAATATTTCGGGTGCAGACAACCATGACCTTAGTAATAGGTGAAAAGAAAAATTCAGAAAATTCAGAAAATGGTTTTTACGTTTGTTTTAAGTGACATTACGTATATCAATTTTTGGTCCTTGACCTTATTAACAGAACTCATTTTCATGTGCGGCACTGTCTCTTCACATCAAAACTGGTCTCAAATGTCTTTGGAACTCAAAAATGACTTGTCCAGCTCAATTAAACGCCGTGAATGGTAAACACGCAAAGCTTTAAATAATCCCCAAAAGATGACGTTTCTTACCCACAAGCTCTTTTAACATTTATCGTGATTATTTTTTCACACTAGTTTATTGTTTCTCTATAATTTTGTTTAAGAAAAGATAGGGAAGAAGAAGTAAAAATTACATTTAGCCTCAATCCAAGAGTAAAATTGTTGCATTTTCATTTCTTTGCATTACATTACTATTAGCTTCCTTAAAATTGAAATTCCCTTTACTTTAAATGAATATCTGGCGCATCAGCGACCATCAAAGTCTTCTGCCATTGAAAAATGTTTTGCCATCTTACCACATGATGAAAATAAATTACGGTTGTGTGAACCATTTTCTTATGGTATATTTATATACCAGTATATATTTTTCTTATGGTATATTTAGCATAATTTTTAAGCCAGTTCGGAATCTGATCAAAGCAAACCACTTTTATGAACCAGACATAAAGCATCCCTCACCTTTGCTTCCCTTGTGAAGTTTCTTTCTTCAGTTTCGTATTTTCTGCGTTGAGTTTTTGCAAGTTTTGACGAAGATTCATCAATTCCACTTCATGGACTTTTCGCGCCTCAGCCAAATCTGCTTGGAGATTTTGATTGGCATCTTTCAATTGTTGAAGCTCAAGGGTGAGTGGAGCCTTTACAACAGCACATCCAGGCTGATCTTTCACTTGAAGGACTTTGATCTCTTGCTCCAGCTTCTCATTTGTTGTCACAAGCTAGAAATTCAAGCAAGACAAACTATCATATTTCCTACTTGAACATTCCTAACATGTTTCTGATTGCAAATCAAAGCATGGACTTCCCATTTCTTTTTGTAAATACTTTACTCAAGATAACATACAAAGGAAAAGAGTAATATTCACTATTGGCTTTGTTGCACAATATACAAGGATAATAGTAGTTAATATCTCCTCGACGCATAGCAATTAGAAATCTGGTCCAAAATGCAAGCAATTTCATTTACTCTACCGTCACTTAAATTGATGGCAAATCATGTGTTTCTTGACCTCATAAAACAATAACTTGTGTCAATGTTATTTCAACAACGGAACCAAAGTTTATTACAAGAAAAGCCTAAAGTTAAAAAGGTTAAATGAAAGCAATTCAAAACAATCTATTTCAAGTGCAAACAAACAAAAATATAACTCGTCCTACCCTTGCAACGGACCACCCATGGTGAACCACCCCAAACACTCTTATCAGTCAGGTTTATGTTACTCAAATCGAAATAAACAACACATTCCGTTATCAAATGTATAAAACGCATCAGCTTTCTGTTTCACAAACAAGTTCCCATTTTGTTCATTCAATCCCTCTTTGCTTCAGAGATTTGTTGAATCTGAACAATGAAGGAAATTCTGGCGGCCATCGTCTTTCTTTTGGCTTTTAGTCAAATCACGGCTCAAAATAGGACCTTCAACATCGATTTCGAGAACGATACCTTCCTCATGGATGGGAAACCTTTTCGCTATATTTCTGGATCCGTTCATTACTTCAGAATCCCAAGATTGCTTTGGCATGATCGTCTTCAAAAAATTCGGGCCGCCGGGTTCAATGCCATTCAGTTTGTCGTTCAATGGAACCTTCATGAACCACAACCGGGTCAGTACAATTTCGAAGGCCGTTTTGATGTTGAAGAATTCATTCGCATTGCCGGAGATCTTGGATTATACGTGATTCTTCGACCTGGACCTTACATTTGTGCCGAAAGAAATGGGGGTGGATTGCCTTTCTGGCTGTATAAAATGTATCCCGATATCAAACTCCGTTCCAGTGATCCCAACTTCTTAGAGTATGTCGATAAATGGTGGGACGTGCTCATGGCCAAGATGAAGCCTCTCTTGTATAAGAATGGTGGACCAATTATCATGTCCCAACTTGAAAATGAATATGGATCATATGGCTTGCAGACGGGTTATTGCGATGTCGAATATCTGGTCCATCTAAGAGACAAGTCTTGGGAACACTTTGGAACAGACATGGTGCTATATACCACAGACGGCGATTCTATTGACTACGTTAGATGTGGAAAAGTCCAAGGAGTGTATGCTACTGTGGACTTTGGAATGGGCAGAAACGTGACAAATTCATTTCATGTTCAAAGGCTGTTTGAACCCAAGGGACCTTTGGTCAATTCCGAATACTATCCCGGGTGGTTGGATTACTGGAACGAGCCTCACAATATGGCAGACTACAACATGTCCATCAAATCTTTCGAAGAAATCCTAGAGACAGGTGCAAATGTCAACGTCTACATGGCACATGGTGGCACATCCTTCGCCTTCGAGAATGGTGCCAATAATCCCCCGTTCCAAGTGGAACCAACATCATATGATTACGACGCCTTGATATCGGAACCCGGTGACTTAACAGACAAATATTTTGGTTTTAAAAATGTGATCGCCAAGTACTTGCCGATCCCATCCATCCAAGTGAACAAAACCACTCCAAAGGCCAATTACGGTCGAGTGCCATTAAACTACGTAACTTCAATTTTCGAAGGGCCAATGAAATTCGCTCAAAACAACACCCACCCCATGACCTTTGAGGATCTCAATCAAGAGGCTGGATTCATTCTCTACGAAACGACCATCACTCAAATGTTCACAGACCCTGCCGAGTTACAAATCAATGACCTTCACGATCGGGCTAACATCTACGTGAACCAAAAATTCGTGGGAATTTTGAGTCGAAGCCAAGGGTGTCTAACGTTCCCAATTTCTGTGCGAGAAGGCGATCGTTTGCAACTTCTCGTTGAGAATCAGGGTCGAATCGGTTATGGAGCGTATGCCAAGGACTTCAAAGGAATCACATCCAATGTGACGATTGCTGGACATGTTTTACAAGATTGGTCCATGTTCACCATGCCTTTGGACGATGGTCCCACTCTTGACAACCAACTGAGACGACTCCAAGCTTTACAGAAAAGCGATCCAAAATTTGCTCGAGCTACAATGAAGTCATTCAGGGCTGCGGTTGAAGAAGGCCAAGGAGGCTTTTGGCGTGGAACCTTTAAAATTCCTTGCTCAGAAACCAAGTCTAACGAAACCTTTTTGAATTTGCCAGGATGGAGTAAGGGGGTCGCCTTCTTAAATGGATACAACCTTGGTCGCTATTGGCCAATTGTGGGTCCCCAAATCACCCTATATGTTCCATCTGTGTGGTTGATGCCACCATGTCAGGAGAATTCTTTGGTCATCTTTGAGCAACAAACGCCAGGTTGTGACCCGCAGAATGGTTGTTGGGTGGAACTGGTGGACACGCCTAATATCAACGGTCCAACACCCTTGAATCCCCAAGAGCCTGCTGGTTTTAACAAATACTCCCGATCTCACCATGAACTGTGAAGGCAAAATGTGGCACTGAAGATATTTACAAAAAGATTCCAAATTTCTTTGGAATTAGGGCTCTGAGTATGTACTGTACTATTCAAAAAGGTCAAGTGTGTGATGTTTTTATTAATTTATTGGAGATGTTCCTGTTGGTTGTGAAAAAATGAGAGTTGAATTTTTCAAAATTTGAACACTGTTGATAACCTCAAAAAAATCAGGGAAGGTGTCAACGAAATTCTCCGTGACAACACGGTCAAAGAGGTGAGAGATAAGATTTAAGAATCCAAAATTGAGCTCTCTGAACCGGTTTTTTTTCGTCGAAGAGATAGGAAGAGATGAGGAAGGGTCAGTTACCAAGTCTCCGCTGGAAGAACATGAAGCTCAAAGAACTTCTTCTTGTTTCAAGTGTTCTTGTCGCACAAATCTTTTGTGACCAAAGGCACCAACCCCCGATTAATAATCGCTCCTTTACCATCGACAATGCAAGGAACACTTTTCTCAAGGACGGCGTTCCATTTCGGTACATCTCAGGGTCCATTCACTATTTCCGAGTCCATCCAAACCACTGGGAAGATCGGTTGAAGAAAATCCGTTCTGCTGGCCTCAATGCCATTCAGGTTTATGTAGAATGGAACAGTCACGAGCCTGAACCCGGCAAGTTCCAGTTTGAAGGCAATCAAGACTTGGAACATTTCTTGGAATTGGCCCACAAATGGGGTTTACTGGTCATTCTAAGACCGGGTCCATTCATCGATGCTGAGCGAGACTTTGGTGGATTACCATTCTGGTTACTACAGAAGAACAAACAGATCAAACTGAGGACCACGGATCCGTCTTTTATGAAGCCTGTCAGATCTTGGTTCCAAGTGTTATTCCAAAGAATGAAAAAGCATTTGTATCATAATGGTGGTCCAATCATCATGGTCCAAGTTGAGAATGAATACGGATCGTATGGACAACAGATCGGGAAATGTGACACCGAATATATTTCCCAACTTCGAGATCTCACGAGGGAACACCTGGGACAAGAAGTTCTTCTGTTTGCAACCGATGGTGGCGGCAGCATCGATTCTATTCGTTGCTCCAAAGTTCCAGGAGTTTATTCCACCGTCGATTTTGGACCTACTGAAGACTTTAAGGACCGATTCTACCATCAACGGCTATTTGAACCACATGGTCCACTAGTCAATTCCGAGTTTTACACCGGTTGGTTGGATCACTGGGGTTATACCCATTCTCAGACACCTTCCACTTTGGTCAATTCCGCTTTGGATGCCATGTTGGAGTTTGGAGCCAACGTCAATTTATACATGGTCCATGGGGGAACGTCGTTTGGATTTGGTGCTGGTTCCAATTTCCCATCATTTCAAGTTACACCCACCTCTTACGATTACGATGCTCCAATATCCGAGGCTGGGGATCTTACTCCAAAATTTGAGGACCTCAAAATGGTTGTGGCTAAATATGAATACATTCCTGATGCCATTCAAGTAAGAAACTCTTCGAAGAAAGCGTATGGATCCATTTATATGAAACCACTGGGAACGATCTTTGACCACGTGAGCAATCTCACCACGTTATCCACCTCAACCAATAAGGATCCATTAACCTTTGAGGAATTGGGCCAAGCTTTTGGATTTGTTCTATATGAACATCGCATTGACCATATCACCACCAATCCAGTTCAACTTGAGATCCAAGGTCTTCACGATCGTGGTTATGTTTACGTCAATGAAGAGCTCCAAGGGATCTTATCCCGATCTGAATCCATTTTCACAATACCAATAACCATTACAAAGGGACAAAAACTTCAGATTCTGGTGGAAAATCAAGGTCGGATCTGTTTTGGCAAGGATTTAAATGATTTCAAGGGAATCACTTCTCAGGTCAAACTTGGAAACAAAGTTTTGAATCGCTGGCACATGAGATCCATTCCCCTGTCTCAAGTGGACCATTTTAAAGCCGCTCCTCCTTCATTGAAGACCGAATTTAAGAGCATGAGTTTCTGGAAAGGACACATTCAGATTTCATGCCCACGATCAACGCCAGAAGACACTTTCTTGAGTTTCAAGCATTGGAGTAAGGGTTTGGTCTTCGTAAATGGTTCTAATTTGGGTCGTTACTGGCCCCGTTTAGGTCCGCAAGAGACTCTTTATCTACCAGGACCATTATTGAAATGTGGGGGTAACGACATCCTCCTCTTGGAACAAGATGAGACTCCCTGTCAGCATCACAAAGGATCATGGTTACATTGCAATATTAAATCCATCGATACTCCTCAACTGAATGGCCAGACCCCAAGTGTTTGATAACAAGTTCGATTATACAATAAGTCTAAAATAAGGGTGTATTTGTAAGTCATTCTACGGTTTTTTTTTATGTTCAAAGTACATAAATTAACAAACACTTGTTATTTATTACCTATTTAGCACAAACAAGCAAGCAAAATTATCTGCCTTTTTCGGAGTTAAGATGAGAAATGTGGTGAAGAGGGGTAATGCTTAAAAGCTTACGATTCAATGCAATCAAAATGGGCAAAACAAACCTCCAATGTAAAATTTCTGGAAAGGAAAGTCGTTGAACCGTTTATGCTTAAAAAACTAGAAAACTAGAAAGTCAGCTGACTTGAAGTTTCTTCAAATGGTTAATAGAGGCAGTGCACAAAAGGTTTAGTCAACATTAGCAAAATAGGAAGACTGAGGCAGTATTTTTGGGAGCTAATCATTTTTACCCTATGGAACATGAAATGTTTTTAGACTTTTTCGCACCTTTTGAGCTGAGATTGCAAATCTATGTTGGTTGAAGCAAATCAATAAAACAATCAACGACTCTTCATTGGAAGGTTTGCCAATTTTGTCCCTCAGAGCAGTGCCGCTTGCAATCATGTTACGATAGAACAATCTTTTGTCATCCAACTTGTTTCTCTCTGAAGTTTAATATACTTCCGCCTTTTGTCACAAAGCAATCTACAATCCATTTGATCTTTTACTCATATGTAGGGACGGGCAAAAAGTACAAATCAAAAGAATCTTTTGGTTACCAAAACTTGCAAAAAATCAGCCCAAAATCGTAAAATAAACTGCAGAAAAAGGTCAAAAGCGCAAAAAAACAAAAAAGCGCCAATAAAATTTAAAAAAATTCGCAAAAAAAACTGAAATTTCTGAAACAAAAAGCTTCAGATACTTTCTTGCCATCTGCTTGTTATTTTTCAATCTTGAAGAGCAAAATTTAGATATTGAAGTAATAGTAATCAAACCTATGCTAGCCTACGCTGGGAGCCGTAAAATCAGATTTAGTTTACAAATTTAAAAAAAAAACTCTTCCAAAAGTAAACATTTTCAAAGAAGAAATAGCAAACTCTCAACAATTTGTTTATTTTAGACCGAATTCGTAAAAAAATCGTGCAAATAAATGCGAGAAGTGCAAAAAGGCAAATAAATATGTTTATGTTACCAAAAATATTTTTACACTTTTTGCCCGTCCCTACTCATATGAAACACAAAACGGGAGTGGAGCGCTCAAAATGCACCACAAAATCCATGACCCTGGTAACGATGCATGCATGTACACAGAACAAATATTACGCCTAAATGGCGCTAATTACTGCTTATTTTAGGACTATAAATGCTCTTTTTGTGATTCTAACAGTCTTTTTTGTCGGCTTACGTTTGAGAGTTCCGTTAGCAATGTCTGGTTTTGATGCCTAAAATCCTCTTCCTGGGATGACAACTTCCGCTGAAGGCTCTCATTGGTCTTGACCAACTCCTGCACTTCACTGGCCTTTTTGGACTTCTGTATGCTTCTCTGGGCTTTGGCTAGTTCCTGTTCCAAAACCGTTATCTTAGCTTGAGCATCTCCTAAAGCTGAAAGGGGACAAAATTTCAGTCAAATAAAAAATTAGGGGAATGCAAGAGATAAGCCAAACACATTCCCAATGAAAAGTGGAAAGTATGTCATTGAGATTTGGAACAAAAAAAATCTGACTTCATAAATGAGATTTTGGATTTCATTAAATTGAATTGTTCATACCGTTCTTCTGCTTCCTGTTATGATCTTCAAGTTGATAGTTTTGAGTTTTTAGGTCCAGCAATGTTTCCTAAGAGCAAGAAAGCTTAATCATTTCGAGTTTTTGAGAACGGGAAATGCCTCCCAATTTACCTGCAATCTCTCAAAATCCTCAGGGGCTAAATTAGCCATCTTTCACCTTTCAAGTTTACACCTTTCAGAGCACTTTTCATGAGATCTATTCACTCTAACACGTACTTGAATCAATAACAGAGTGACATCGAGGGCATCAGCAGCAACAATAACAGCAACAACACAGGTAGTTGAACGACAAGGCATACATGTGCTGAGTTTGGTGTGTGTGGATTACTAAAACTCAACGTAGCAGATGAATAATAAAAATATAAAATTGGATTTAGAATTGATGATTCGACTTATTTGGCATTGATTTTTGCTTTGACTTTCATATATCTATCCCCTAAATTTGCTCACCTTGCCAAATGACGCATAAGGTTTGAGAGGTTGAGAGAAGCTTTCTACGTAGAACCTTTCCTAGGTAAATGAACCGCGTAGAGTTTGAAGAAAGGCGGTTTTGTTTGCTCCAAGACATGTTTTTGTAGGTTGAGTGAAAGTAGTTTAGTGGAATTCATTCTTGAATATGTAGTGATGTGGCTGCGGTTAAAGAGGTCAAGAAAGAGTGGTGTCAAAAAGCAAAAATACCAATAAAAATTAACCAAACCCATCTGTCTTATCGGCTATTCTATGTCTCCGGCCAGTCGTGTGTGATTCTTTTGTAATTGTTTATTTTTGGCTTGTTATCAAATCCGCAAACAGTCTCTCCTTGTATTTGGAAATCTGAGCTGTTTCCTTCATTTATGAATGTTGTGGCGATCCAATATTGAGACACTCTTTTCGATTGAGAGGTCACAAGTGGCTTAGAAAACTTGCCTACATGTTTCATTCGAGATGTAAAAGAAAGTAGTGCTCGACTGTCAAGTATCAATCATGGAGTCCAGAGGTCAATTATGGCCCTTGAAGTTGCATTATTTTTTCCATGGACTCGGTAAACTTAGAAGAAAAGACGGCCTTTAACTGTTTGTGATTATTAGTATCCATTTGTTTTGGGTTTAAGGTGGGGCCCCGATTTTGCCATTTCTCTCTGTGATCGCCAAACAAATTGGGATGCCTGGAAGCGGGATTGGCATGACCATGTCCATTATCCAAGTCACATCATTATTCTTAAGACCCGTCATAGGAGGCCTAATGGACAGGTAGGTCCTTTCATATAGGTTTTTTTAAAGTTTCCTTATTGGAAGGAAGCTTACACACTAATGGAAATGATTGCATACAAAAAATCTATTTGTCATATTATTCAAAGTATGCTGATTTTGGAGCTGAAAAAATTTAAACATAATAAGATTTGAAAGTGCTCCCACGGGAGTGGTTGTAAATGAGTAGACTTACCTAGAGGTCTCGACCTAACTTTTATTTTTGGCTAATTATTTTGATGTCTTTCTAATGAAAAATTGAAAGGAAAATAAGATTTTTTCTTTACACGGCGTCCCAAATGGGACGGGTTTTTTATGTGAAAATCAAACAAAACAAAAACCCAGGCTGAAAAGTGGTTAGAAATTGAAATGAACTTCAGGGGCATGTGTCTTCCGTAATAAATATGGAAAGCAACATTTGCAAAATGGGCTTAAGTCGATCACGATTTCAATAGTCGTATTAAACAATTGAATCACCATTTTGTTTCTATACATTGAATTTTTCAGTGATTATTTGAGAGCAATAGCAACACGCACGAGATTTCAGACAAAACAGCAAATATTGATTTCAAACCAAAATGAAAGTTTTCCCTTCATTCGACCTTTCTAGCCCAAAATATTACGTCTTTTAGGCATCATGTACCAATTTCATAGCAAAAAATGCACTACCTAAAAAAATGGTAACAACTTTTGCCCACTTTTTGCAAAAAATTGTTACTTTAGTGCTTAAAAATATAACTATTCTTTTTTTACGTTTTCACAAACTGACAGACGTCAGCAATGCTTAAACAAATGATGCTTGCAATCAGTATTTTGACGGTAGTTTTACATGGTTTTAGAAACTATCATTTCATATTTGAAAACTTATGAATAAACTTTTGAAAGACTGAGTGTTTTACTTAAAAACGACGAAGCCGTAAAAAATAAAAGGACGCAAAACCCAGCAAAGTGTTTTTCTTTGGTCAGAGGGTTGTAAAATCTGATAAGAAACGCCTAGTGTAATCCTTTTGCGGAATTGATTACTCAATCATTCATCTTCTTTTTGCAGCTTTCCGCGACACAAAATCTCAATCTTTCGCCTGTTGATGCTCGGACATCTCCTTGGGTTCTTTCTCATTCAATTTGTTCCTCCAATCGAGACCGAAGAAATGACTCTGGAACCCGAATGTATCGAGATGAACCAATTGGCTTTGACGGTAGATGGCGAAGTGGATCCTTGTACCATCAACAAGTTACACACCTTTTACGACAAAAGCATCCAATGTCAGTTGTCTTGTCGCTTACGAGAGTCTCCCAACACCGCCTTCACTAGATTTGACGGCACTTTTCACGGCAAAACCTCGACTTTTCCCGCGGGAAAAGGTCTCAAAATTCAGTTCGAGCCCGGATATTGCTCGCCTGATCTTGGCAAGTGCTTTGCTAATTGTTCAGATCCGCAATTAAGAAAGGTTTTGAACAAACAACATGACGGTTATAAGGCCAAAATGCGCCTCAACTATTGGTTCTTGACCTTTCTTTGGGTTTGTGGAGGGATTACGGCCGGTGGCGTGATGACCTTTCAGGATGCCATTTGTCATCAAGTTTTAACAAGTCATAATTCCAAAGAGCACTATGGTCATCAACGACTTTTCGCTTCTTTGGGATGGGGAACGGCGGCCTTTATTGTGGGTTATTGGGTGGATCGCAATAGTGCGCAAAGCCTTTTGTTCGATTATAGCGTGGCTTTTCAAATCATGTTTTTGGCGTGGTCAATGGACATCCTTGTCGTGGGATATCTCGAGGTTCGTGAACTTAATTTGATACTCTTTAGTGTTGGGTATTTTTTATTTTATTTTCAAGCTGATCTTTCAAGTATTTTTTCAAACCATCAGTGGAGCTTTATTTCTACGCGTTTTTTACGTACCGATCCGATTAGCTTCTATTGCATCATGTGTTTTTTGAACTACGCTACCTTAATCCTTGATAATTCTCTCGTACATTTGCCAAAACGGTAATTGATAAATTGAAATACGCAGTGTTTTGTTTTGGCTTCTACGTTTTTCTGGCCTGATTAATTAGTATAATTAGAAACGTCGGAAAATTAGAAACACTTGTTTTGTTGGAGTGTTTTCAGGTTGTACATTTAAAAAGAATTGCCTCAACCTTCTGCGGTTTTTGGTTGACTTAAATTTATGTTGCAAATAATGTTATATGAAAAGTTGAAGTAAGTTTACAGGCACAAATTTTTTTCCAATAACGACTCGAGCCTCTGGAAACAATCTCTTTCAAGAGTCTCGCCTTCTTTTCCTAATGCTAGACAATCAAACTAATTTTATAAAATAATACACAGCTATTTTAAAAGCTAGAATTATTTAGTTCCACTACCGATTTTAATACCCATGAAAAAAGAATATGTTAATATCAAATAAAAATTAAAAAAAAGGTCACAAATGACAAATTTTTAACTCTTATTTTGCATTTTTCTCACATCTCAAATGATAATCAAATATTATCGAGGAAGGCTATATAAATAAATGAATGAATGAATGACGGTCTCCTTTAAAGACCCTTCGCGTTTGACAAAGTTTCTTTTTGAATGCCCATTCACATGTCTGGTTCTTCTTCTATTTAAGATACCCAATTCCAATGTTCATCGGCCTCACAGCCCCTGGCAAGCGTTGACGGGCTCGTTTATGAGCATTGAAACCCTGATCTTCCTCTTCTATTGCATCATTGTGGGGATTTGTTTCAGTGCTTTACCTTTCCATTTCATGTAAGTTTGGATGCGATTTAGTAAACCAATGACTGAGCTGAGCTCAGTCAATCTGAGAAGCATTTTCACCGAGCGAGCATTGAGAGAGCGTAAATTTAGAATCCGACGGTCGGCTGAGCTGAAATTTAAAATGCGTAGTTAATTTCAAAGAACACAAGTAACTTTCATGTTCCTACTGGAAATCATAATTCTCATCGATAGCCATCTACTGCAAGAATTTATGTGCTACATGGAGAAGGTACAGATTCTGCAATAAAAGGCAAGCTATCATGCTTCACAACATTTCTTCCTATTATAGATTACTTGAAGAGTTGGGAAGTAAAGGCTCTTGCGCAAGTATTCAAGCCCTAAAGCTCCTGCAAGGCCTTTGCCTCACCTTGAATTGTACCGGAGAGATCCCAGTATTTTTCTATTCAGGTAAACCCCCCTTTGTAAGAAATTTTCAGCCACCAAGTTACAACCTATTATTTCATACTTCAGGCTCTTTAGTGCGTCGTTTTGGAGCCCGGAATATCATGAACAGTGTTCTCCTTTTGTTCTGTCTCCGTTTCTTCTACTACAGTCGCCTGGTTAGCCCTTGGGACACGACCTTCATTGAGTTTTTCAATGGGTGGTGCGTGGCCTTGTTTTTTCCAGCCATGACCACTTTTGCCACCAAAGTGGCCCCTGAAGGGGCTGCTTTGACGATGACGGCTTTGGCCTTCGCCGCTTATGAAGGCGTCGGTAAGACCATGAGAAGGGTCATTTCTTAGGTTTCCATTTTCATAGCTCTTTTCTTTGAACAGGTGGAGCCATTGGTGGAACTGTGGCAGGAACCCTGTATGAGATGCATGGAGCATCTAAGACTTTTGAGTATTTCAGTTATTTTGCTTTGGTTGGGTTCATAGTGCATTTAGCCCTCCAGAAGTTGCTCATTTCAAATCATCCCCGTGGTTACACTAAATCATTCAATACTCATTTTTAAATGATGACAATGTACTGAAATATATTTATTGAAATATTTAAATATGGGTATATTGTATTTGCATTAACTGATTAAGCGATAGTAGCGTGTCTAGCATAGAGATGAACAGAACAACTGGACAGCAACAAAACACAAGGGTTCCAGTTCTCTCGTTTGATCTTCCATTGGGGCAAGGTTATTTTGCAACCCATTCATGTGCGGTCAGCTAGTTAAAATCAAAACACAAGTAGTTTATACCGAATCACTCTCAAAAATTGGTGTGCTGTTTGATTAACCCGTGGTCTATGGATTAACACGTGAGTTGTTGAGGGCTTTTGGAAGGTTAAAGAGAGTAGATGAAAACACTGGATAAATAACCATCCTCATGTGTGGCTTTAGTGCATGAGCTTCATTTTTGAGGTTAACAAACTCAGCTTGTATCGAGTTTTGTTATGGTATTTTGAACACGTACTTGAACAATGAAAATGGGGATTCTTCTTAGATTAAACAAGACATTAATCCTTCGTAAAAAAGGTCAGCATTATTTTTTTGAATTGTTATTCGCTTGTTGGGTCTTCTAGTTTAGCTTTGGAGGTTTTTGTACAAGAATGGGAGCAACTATTCGTCGCGTGCTGGACAGATTAACTATTAAAAGGGCTTAAGCTTTGAATATAAAATTTGACTGGTTTGAAAAAATGCTTGGTTAAACCTTAGGTTAAAAGTGAAGGAAAGCAGACTCTATTAAAAAAGACTTTTCTCGGTGTATAAGCAAAGAAGAAAAGGTGAGCTCTTGATGAGAGCAAGAATACTCATCATTCATCAAGCTTCATTCATGTCTTTCGTTAAACTTTGTTTTTTAATGTCTTTGAAGAAGAGAACAAGGAAAAAAACAAAATGGGCGTGAAGACTTCTCACTTGAACTTGCGAACTTCCTGGACTTTCAATCTCTGAAATTGACGAATTTAAGAGGCTGCAAAAGTATTTTTGCTCTCATCATGAACCACCTTTCCATCTCTGCTACAAGACTTAAAGAAGGGTAAAGAGAAAGAAAAGTCATTTGCTTCACTTCAGGTGCTGATACAATAAACATTATTGAAGCACGTATTACCTGCAGACGCTTGATTGTGTTAAAGTGGCTCTAGTATTACCATATTGGTTGGTGGTGTTTTTGACAAAAACTAACATAGTCTGACTAATAGAGACCAGTGGAACAACAATGAAACCTGATGTAAAACCGAACACAGATTTTTTTTTCGTCACATCGCTCCTTTGAGGCCATAATTTCATCCTCTGTGCCATCCAGCACCCACTTCATCCCGTTCAGGAAAACATCTGGTTGAACTAGGACGACATTTTTCGGCCGTCTATATCTTTTGCTCGTTCGTGTTCCCCTTCGTCCACTGCAACACCAACTTGACTTGTCCCATTTCGTTTGTTCCATGATCCCTTCTCAATCACCACTTCTTCCTCCTCTAGTCGTCATGGAAACGCGTTCGTTCCATCTAACAAACATTCTCAGCAAGGGAGCTTTCAGTCCTAACTGGAACCCCTCTGTTCTCAAGGTCCCATGAGCCAGAACTTAGGCCCAATCGCTTCTATTTGACTCATCAGAACACATTTCCATTTCGAAATGACAGCGAATCCTCCTCCTCCTTATCCTGGAACGGGATCCAACTCCTCCATGGTCCAACCTGGAGCAACATTTAAACCGGATATTTGTGGGGAGTGCAAGCAACCCATTTTCGTCAAGAAGCCTATGCTGAAGTTCAATCTGACTCCAGAACAAATCGAAGAATTTAAAGAATGCTTCCAAATGTTTGACAAGGATGGAGATGGAACCATTGATACAACTGAATTGGGAACCGTCATGCGATCTTTGGGTATTAGATTTGCATTTCAATTAACAACCTAAGGCGTAAAAACGTTTCGATTTTGTTGCAGGTCAAAATCCGGATGAGGAAGAAGTCGAGGAGATGGTGGACGAAGCCGATGAAGATGGAAGTGGCAGCATCAATTTCCCCGAATTCATTGGACTTATGATGAAAAAGCAACAAGGCAGCCAAACCGTTGACGAAATCAAGCAGGTATTTTGATTACTCCTTTAGAATTTTTTTTAAATAATAAGAATAATTATAATAATATAATATAACAATAATAAATTAAAAATTAATAATCGCTTACTTTCAATAATTTTAGGCTTTTCGAGTCTTTGACAAGGATGGCAATGGTTACGTGTCCAGTACTGAATTGAAGTTCGTCATGTCCCGATTGGGTGTGAATTTCACCGATGACGAGCTACAAGAAATGGTTTTAGAAGCTGATATTGACGGAGATGGGCAAGTCTGCTTTGAAGAGTTCTACAACATGATGACGGCAACTTGAGCATCTAGAAACTTAATATTCTGAGGATAGCTACATCGAAGAGTAAAACAGTTGTGCAAATTATTGCTTTAGGATAGCTCAAAACCTTGTGGGTTTTTTTTTGGAAACGTGTAATTAACTCGAAAACAAACTGGAGTTCAATTACTGTTTGCCATCGACGATTACTAGTTCTAATACAATACATTTACTCAAATCGAATATTGTTTCACTCTTGAACTCAAAATTTAAAGAATCAAGCGGGTTGTAATCTTTAAAAATGCAACACAAGTTTTAGAAAGTTTGCAAATGCCAAATAGTTTTTAAGTTTCTGTAAATTCTTACAACTACAAGTAATATCTTGCACTTGGAACTTGATCAGTCTTTATCATCCAATTCATTTTTTATCCCTTTGGTTTTATAGTAGTCAATTTGATTCAACGGTTCATGATTGTTTATTCTTGTGGTTCATTGTTTCATACATCATTTTAATCCCAATACTTGATGCTTCCGTCCCAACCTGCTGAGGCCAATTTACTCGTTTCATGCGGATGCCAGAGAACAGAAATACAGGTACGATCATGAGCCTTCCATTTGGCCACCATTCGCGTCGTTTTCCAATCCCATATACAAACCTTGCCATCTCCATCACCACTGGCCAAATAGCTAAAAAAAAAGGTAGTCATCATTGTCAGTTATCGTGTGAAAATTCTTAAGGAAATGAAGACAACAATCTTACCTCATTTCCGGGGAAAAGGACATTTGGCAGGCGTATCCAGCCACCATATGACCTTTGAACTCTTTCTTCTTGTAGGGACGGAATTTCTCTCCGCAAGTAAAGATGCAAATTTTGTTGTCCAACGATTGACAAGCCAACCATTTCTCATTCGGGGCTTTGGCCACGGCAGGCATGGAGTGCATGGAAGGATCGGCGATATATTTCATGTCCACAGGGATATCCCATTCCCAAACGCGCATGGACTTGTCGTCACTAGTGGTCACAAATCGTCGATTTTCATCCACGAATGTGATCGTATTCACGGCACCCAGATGTCGATCGTACTCTTGAACGATCTCATTGGACCGGATGTCCCAACAAACGATCTTTTTATCCGCCGTGCCAACCACAAACAGATCTTGTTTGTCCTCGTCAGGATTGAACTTGATGCAATGACCCACTTTGTTATTCGAGAATCGTCCGATACAATCGCCAGTTTCGGCATCCCAAAGCTTGATATGCCGGTCATAACTCGTGGACAGGAACTTGTTACCCGCATTATTGAAATCGATGGCTTTCACGGCCATTTTATGACCCACATAGGTTCGGACACATCTACGATTGTTGTACACCTCCCAAAGTTTGACTTTGGAATCCATTCCGCCGGATAATAAGAGATGGCCAGATCGAGGAAACCATTGCATACAAGACACGCCCTTGGTGTGACCCGTCCATGTGTGGATTTGTCGCTTGGGAATGAAGCATTTCTCGGGAGGCACATCCGACTTCAAGTTCACGCCCACATCTTGAGGTATGTGAAGGAAAGAGCGGCCTTGGTAATCGTAGGGATCTTTGATATGGAGAGTGGTCTTCTCTTCGACGGGTTTATCATCGGTTTGCTTCTTAGCCCGTTTTTTCATCTTGGCCATGTATTCCTCCAAGAATTCTTTGTCCTCGGCAGAAGGTGCACTGGTCTTTTCTTCATCCTCAAAGGCTCCCCAGGGCCCTAAATAGCCTTCGATATCACTCGGATCCGCATTCTTGAGACGTTTGCGCTTGTCTTTCGGACGGACTTCCGTGTCTTCAAAGACCGTTTTGAGTGAGTCGGTTTCTTCCACATTGTCGATTTTGCCAATCACTTTGATCCCTTCACCCTCCACGTTTACGGAGGGATCTTGGGCGTATCCGTAGCTGTGAAAGGTTTTACGTTGCAATTCGAATTGGAAATCCGACAGATGAGCCTCTTCAGTGAAACCCGTGAGCATATTTTTGGGCGCTCGCTCTTGTTCGGATTGATGAGGATTCACGGGCCCAACCACGGGTGCATAGAGATCTTCATAACGTGGATTATACTTGACTTCTTTCGTGTTGGGATCCAAATGACGACGAGGATCCATGGATTCATTGGGTTGGACCAATGGAGCCGCATTCGTGACTGCCAGCTGAAAACAAAAGCAATGAGAAACTTTGGCATGGATTTGGACACGACTTGGACGGGATTTCCGTCAAAAGGCTCTTGAAACTGAAAAAGGTGAGTTAACCTTTGAGCGGAGATAGAGGAAACTCAGATTGCCAACCCATTTGAACCTAATCTAACCCAATAAATAAATACATATCACTAACAACTCGTGCATGGCAATCTCAGTTCCTAGGAATAATGCTCATAATGAAGTAGTGGGATCTTGCGATTTGATTTTGCTTGCCATACTTTCATCGCCACTTTCTGTAGATGGTGAAAGTATTCCAGAGTGCAAAGGATTCTTATCAAAAGTTGAGAGGAGTTAGTAAGTAACGCGTTAGGCTTGTTCTGATACCAATATATGTCCATTTTTGGGTAATGATGAGCTTGATGGGACCCGATCGGAAAAGCTTGGCTAATAGTACAAGGTGGCGTGGAAACTTAAAGTAATTAAGACAATCATCAAGGTTGATCAAATGATGTCCTTTGGTTATCGCACATTTTACCTTTCTTCACGTCCAACTGGTTTGTGCAATTGCAATTTTTCATGCCTTTATAGCTTAATCAATTCCAAAATCTCGGGGTCATTTAGCATTCCCGAGTTGACATTTTTTGATTGTGCGTTTCCTCGCCACGGAACATGCATAGATTTGAATGTTGTTAAGTGTAAAAGATATAAAGATAAGAAAATTCGATAAACAGTTGCTATGAAGAGGGATTCTATAGTTCTTGTAAATATGAAATCCCCCAAAGTTGGCAATCATTGAAAATGTCCAAAGAAAATAATTGATTGAACCCTTAAACGAAGTCCAAAAATTCAAAGTTCCCGTTGTTACCTCCATTTTCTTGGCAAAACTGGACGAGGTGGGCTTCAAATGGAGGCTCTCTTCAGAGGTGATCTTTTTGGGATGCCCTTGGGAGGTTTGGTCGTCTTCAGAATCCTCTCCTGAGGATCCAGAGCCATAATTCACGAGTGTGTCCATCGTTTTAACGTTTCTTGACTTTTTACTTTGTGTTTTGTTTGTCTCTCGATTTCAAACAGGGTTCCTTTCCAAAAACTTCTAAATTATGTCAGAAACATTCCACGTAGGGCAGTACCAAAATTGAAAGTGGTGGCCTCTGGTGGTAGACCTGCACTTTTTTCCGGGCTAAATCCTTCGAGGCTTTGCTCTATTAGTACATTCAAGTGGGCTCGTTTTACAACAAATTTTATTAAATTTAGGTTGGCTTTTTTGAAATCCAAATGTTACTTTCACATCTGTAGAAGTCATCTCTCTTCAAAAGAAATGCTCTAAATTCCTTCAAAAACCGAGGTTTAAGCATTTC
Source organism: Tigriopus japonicus (assembly GCA_010645155.1). Lineage (NCBI taxonomy): Eukaryota > Metazoa > Arthropoda > Copepoda > Harpacticoida > Harpacticidae > Tigriopus > Tigriopus japonicus. The sequence continues at coordinate 6,410,049 of CM021317.1, forward strand.
CAAGTCTTTACTGTCTACCTTGGGTGCAGACGGTGCAGTCCACCGTAGACATTCTCTTTTTCCTTTCATGCAAAAGAGCAGCGGTTCGACTGGAGGGAAAATGCCCGCACCGTCCACAAGACGTGCCCACGGTGCCCACACCAACACAAAAGCGACATGGTGACGAAGCTTAGCTCTGAGAAACCAAATAGGCTATTTTTTTCTCGGGAGGGGCTTTAAGCTTTCAAAAATTATTATTCAGTTATTTTAAATTTTGATTAGCCCTATTTAGCCTTTCTTTGGTCATTACAAGAGTTTAGCCCCTGTTTTTGTTCTGAAGACTTGTGCTTTTAAATTATATTGAAAAACAATGCATCATTATGTTATTACAACATTTTAGTGACAATTTTCCTTTTATTAACACTTTTGAAAATATTACAATAACCTGAATCACTTGTGTGGTTAATATTTCTAAATGAAGAGAGGTTCTGTGTGATTGTTTTTAATTTTCGTTTTCTGCTGTGTTATTTACACTAAAGATAAGATACATTACATTAGATTCTACAATGAAGCATCAAAACTATTTAAGCTTTTTTCGACTTTTTGATGAAAATGCATTCATTACATGCCTGTTTCATTCCAAGATCGAGCCACAAAAGTTGGTTTGGTTTGGACACTGTTTGCTGGTTAACACTTGTTTAAAAGGAAAATGAACGTCTCTTTCAAAACGGACGGAAACCTTGGGAAAGCGCCTGAAGCTGATTGGCTTGTCCGGCCTGTGGAATTAGTCAGTTGAGAACCCTTGGTGGCGGGCCGGGTCGGACGGTGTTTGCACGTTTTATCAAAACATTGGCCTAAGCGGCCTCCCAAGGAAATCGGCCAGCTTGATCGAACATCAGGTCTTGCCTGATGGCCTCAGCCAGGAACCTCTCACCACAGGACGCGAACTTCAGCTGACGCGTAGCCCAATGAGGCCCTTAAAACGGTGCGCCTCTGCAGTGAATTTGAACGAAATTGCCAAAAAACGATAGAAATAGGTGTTTGATAGCAAACATTGCTTCAGAACATTGTTGCAGCATTAGATAGCGCTCCTTTTCCTACCATTCATTTTTATAATGCTGCTTTCTGTTCTCGGGAATTAGTCAAAACTGAGCTCCTTCAGACCAATATCTCGCACAAAATGGAGAATGGATCTCGAATAAATGCATATGTAACTTAAATATAATAATACCAACTTCAGACAACGAGTTCAGTTATACTTCGATCAAGTTTCATGAAGATTGGGCGTATGGCGTGTGAACTCGACGAGTGCTGAGAAACGAGTGAGAGGTCAGAAGCTGACCAGCTTGTATGCTAGCTGATCGCCACAGGCGTCTTTTTAGAAAACTGTGGCCATGTTATTAACAATGAAACTCACAGCCACAGTATCCACACTCTTCCCCATAAAAACATCATTTTTAGTCAGCATTTTTATTGTCTGAAATCCTTGAAATCCATTAGATGCCAAATATCAACATTTTGATCAGCCAAACCGAGAGGAAGCACGAGATTAAACAATTTTTTGGTCAACTAATAGTTGAGTTGTTGATGATTCCCTCACACTGATTATTCATGCAGAATGCAGTGAAGAACAGATCACTCTCATGGAGCACTGTATTCTTCGCTTTGATGGTGTTGTTTGGTACTTATAATCTGAAACCATTGGTATTTCAGGATAAGTTGAATAGGGTTGATAATGAGTGGTGAACGTGATTTACCCAAGAGTGGGTTGCTTTTAATTATCTCTAAGAGACAGAAACACAAACTAGAATGATGTCTAGACAATTTGTTCACTGATTTAGCATAAAATATTGAATATTGAGTCCATAACACTTCTTTACCGTTCACTCCAGAGGGCCTCATTGGGCTCTCAAAAACAACAACAAACAGCTGTCTTCGCATCCTCTTCTGTAAGTATATCCATGCCTCAGCATGATCCGTTGCATCAGCTATCACATTTCTTACTGCCTCCTCTCACTTGAAAAGCTGACACAAAGTTCCGTACATGCTCGTCCTCTTAATCACTGAGTGTCTGTTGCATTGGTCAGGTGAAAAAGAAATGTAATGTCTGCCGGCCGGTAGATGAGTGGCCTCATCTGTCAAAGCAGATGTAAGGCTATGTTGGCAGTAGAGCAAGGACAAATATTAAAATGAAGTTAGAATCAAAGAATAGAATGTGAAAGAATTCTTCAAAATAAAGAAATGCCTCAATTTAATCATTTGAACGTTTATGTGTCTTAACTTGAACAACATTGCGATCGGCTTCAAAAATATTCTGTCAGGAAGATTCTCCTTTCACCCTGGCCAAATGACCGGTTCCGCCCGAACAACTTAGGCCAAGAAACGCTAGGTGGACCCTCGCATGTTAGATCGCATGTATTGGGAGTTAATCTCGAAGCCCTCATCGAAAATATTTTGCTAGAGGAAGACAAAATAACTTTGTGCGGAGATGATAAGAAAGAACATTGAAATATGAGCTGTTAGGTATTTTATGAAAAGTCTAATGTCACATCCTCAATCCCGTTTCCACTAGTGATGGGATTCAAGTACTTGAATCAAGGCTTCCACGGGAGGTTACCAACTGGGGTAACCGATTTACTTTTTTGTGAAATTGTATTTCCTTCTCTAACCATTGCTCCAAAATCTCTAACTTTTGTGATTTCAGATCAGGGATCCATTGAGGCGCAAACTTGTTTTTGTTGCTTTACGTTGTTTAAAGCAAACAAATTGGTATCTGTATTTTTTTCGTTTTTGGGGTGACCCCGGTTGGCAAATTCCCGTGGAAGGCTTGATTCAAGTACTCGATTCCCATCAGTACTTTTTGCAGTACTTTTTTTTTCTCACATTTTGGACATATTACGAAAATCTAGCAGGACTGATTCTTAACCACCGTCTGCGAGTTGTAGAGTGACGCAACTTTTTCTGAGATTTAATCAACCTCTCATTTCATGAAAATCACGAAAATCACGAAAATGAAGAAGAAAGTAAGGAAAATGATCCCCCTCGGGGTGTGAGCAAGGTTTTAAGATAAGTTTCCTCATTGCTTTGTTTTTTTTGTACAATCAATCTGACCTTGTCATTTATAAAATTCTTCATGTTTGTTATTCAAGGATATACCTATTTATCTGGAGTTTGTAATCTAGTTCATGTGGAGAGGAATGCATCGTTCGAAATATGGAGGCGGCCGGGTCATGTGTGGAAAGTCTTGGTCGCCTCAAACTCGTCGTGCTGATGGAAGGTCCAAACATTGATCTGGGATGTCTAAGTGAGGCACCCATTTTGGATGATATTGGCTATCGCGGGGATTGTTTGCTGGTGAGCAGTGGTTAGTTTTCCTTAATGTAAGGTCCATCATTGCTAACAAGTTCAAAGTAGAAGATTCACAATTGAAGGAAAATCCAAAGATTGTTGCCTTGCAAGAAATATGGCAAGCCGACAAGTTAGTTACATTTGTCTTTTGAAACTTATGATTTTGAATTCAAAACACGCGTTGGTCGCAGAGGAGGAGTAGGAATCCTTATCGAAAAAGGAACTTCATACTCAAGGAATGAAGACTCCTTGTTTTATTTCAGACGACTGCGAAACAATTGCTGTCGAGACAAACAAGTTCGTACAGTAGTTCTTCCCATTTATGTTCCCCTTGTAGACGCTTGTTCCCCCTAGAGCACCATAGAGTACAGTCATGAAGTGCGCCATCTAGTGGATTTCATGCGGCAACAGCTCGCCGTTCCCATGATACACATATTTTTGAAGATTGCAACGGTCATTCATCAGTTTTGGACAAACTAAAGTGCCTCAAATGTTGACTGAGTATTGTTAATGGACCTGTGGTGGTTTTGGGTTGAAATTATTAGTGAAATCTCTCTCAAAATGGCATGGAAATCTGACTACTAAAAAGGTAATTTATGCATGATATATGTCAAAATTCATCAGAAAAACACTAAGGTATCATTTGGAGTTCGGCCATCAACATTTTAGGCACTTTAGTTTGTCCAAAACTGATGAATGACCGTCGCAATCTTCAAAAATGTGAGTATCATGGGAACGGCGAGCTGTTGCCGCATGAAATCCACTAGATGGCGCACTTTATGACTGTACTCTGCTCTAGTTCCCCCCAACGCCCAAGTCATGATGGGTAAACTCGAAGCGTTATTGACCAGATGTAAATCTCAAACAATTTTTATGTGTGGAGATTTTAATATCGATTTTTCTAAAGATACTTTTATGACCTTATGATAAATTTTGAATTATTTCCAACCGTTCAAAATCCGACTAGACCCCATCATCCAATATTTTAATAGACAATATTTTTACGAACTCGAGATGTAGTATCACCATTTTTTTCCTTTTTCTTTTTCCAGTTTTTCCTTTTTCTTTTTCCATTTTTTCCCTTTTCCTTTTTCCATTTTTTTCCTTTTTCTTTTTCCATTTTTTCCTTTTTCTTTTTATTTTCCAATACTCCTTGACCGTCCTATTAGATGTTGGAGTGGAACAATTCAATAAACAAACAATAAACAATAATATGAAATGTGGTATACTCGTTTGTGATGTAAGTGACCATTTAGCACCATTTGTTTCGATTGGAACAGATTTTAAAGTAATCCTTCCAATAATATTTCACAAAAACAATGTTTGGGCCTCAAAAACATGAATTCCTTGCGTAATTCACTGAGAAAGATAAAATGGAACATTCATGAAAGTGATCCGGCAGGTTCTTTTCCTGACTTCCAAAATCAACTTTCAAATGCTTTTTGTCGATCTTGTCTTTTAGTTAATCATCAGACCAAAACAAAGAATTAGTGCCATCCTTAGATGTCACCAGGCCTTTTAATATCACGTACTCAAAAGCAGAAGTTATTAAAAAAATACAATAAAATACCAACTGTGGAGAATCATGCCAGATTCCAAAAATATTCGAAGTTATATTTTAAACTATTTAATGCCGCGAAGATAAAATATTGGAATGATTACTTTGAACTGAATCAAGGCAACTACAAGAAAACATGGAAAGGTACGAAAGAATGGCAAATTCGTAAAGCAGACAGCTGCTGAAGTCGTTTAAAGTCATTCATAGACAGCGCCACTTGTGACTGGGCGAGAAGAGAATTTTCCTAGGGAAGTCTTGAAAGATGTTTTAGACACTTTCTCATCGGTTCTTCAAGGATTTTTATCTTCCAAATATGAAAGTAAATAATGCAACTTCATGATTTTGTCACATTTTTATCAACACAGTGGGACATTTTGATTAAAAAACGAGTTTCAATTTTACATAAAAAGTTGCGCGAGTTTTGAAATTAAGTAAGCGAACTGAGCAAAAGCATTTGGAAACACGCGAGATCTAAGATCTAGGAAACTCGATCGGTTGTAGGCAGACCGTAGCCTTACATTCGCTCTCTGAATTAAGTTTTTGCCCGAAATGCTAGCCTTTATCTTAAGCAACCAATTTAGCTTTTTCATTGTTCCATCAATACGGCCGGAAAAAAATAGAATAGCTCCATTACAAGCCAAGGAAATGGCTACAATTGAGCTTGCCATTCGCTTTTCTTGAACTTATGCCTAGCAATCTTCATTGGAGGTGGAATCACTTGATTGATGGAACACGATGTGAAATTTCCTTGATTTCAATTTGTACTCACGGCCAATACTTAGTTCATTATGCTACTTGAAGAAGTGTTCGAGTAAAAAATGAACTAAAACATCAAAACATTGTGTAAATAAATTTACGTCAGTAAAAAAATACGAATGCAAGTTTATAGGAGAAATATGCGTGGATTCTTTCTTCCGTGAGCGGGGTCAAAGTCGTCCGGTTGGACTCCGTTAAGGTTCTAGATTCCGAAATTGACCAATCAATGATTGGAATTGTTGGCGGGCTGGGAACGGTTGCTCCACAGAGATCGTTGTTTCTGTCATACGACTCGAGACTTTCGATCAGATATTTCTTAGTTCCGATTAAAGATGCTCATGACAAAGATACGTCAACTTGACCCTAGCGACAAGTGGCTTTAACGTGAAGCTTCAAAAAAGCCCCAACAAACCAAGAAGCACAAGAGAAAAAATGCAGTCAATAGGAGACTTTGGCCCAAAAAATATTGAAGCAATAGCTTGAGCACTTCATATTATGCAATAAAAAACTGAATTGCGCGTTATTGGCACGATTGGCACTAATCGCAAAATCGAATTTCGTTTTAACTTTTACTTCCTGGATTGATGGTGGCGTCAACAACAGCAAAAACACTTGAAGCTTCAAAAAAGACCAACAACTCAACCAAGTTGACGTATCTTTGTCATGAGCATCTTTAGTTCCGATGACCTGAGCACGACATTTACAGCTCGGCTCTTCCCATTTATGTTCGCAATAACATATCTCTATTTACGCAATTACGACGGAAAAAAGTTTGGCTTATTCTGTAAGAACGCTTTGTCAGTTATATGTTATGTACAAATTTGTCAAGTTTTTGACCGTAATTGATGATGCAACAATATATATTCATCAAGTTTTTAAAATTCTAAGAGGATATTTACAATTTGAGATCTCAAATCTAGTAAGAATTCCTTGGCAAAATACTCTTCTCGATCTGTCATCTGAGGCGACATCTTCGTTTGACTTTTTCTACTTCAACACCTGTATTCAGTACGAACACTCCATTGGTAGGTTATGAGTAGGGACAGGAAGTTTAGACGAATAAAACTGTCAAAATAGACGAAAAAAGACGAATAGAAGTACCTGATTAGACGAATAAAGACGAATAAAATTGCCCGATTAGACGAAAAAAGACGAATAAAAGGCTACATTAGACGAAAAAAGACGAAAAAAACTAACTTACACGACAAAAAAGACTAATGAATTGCCGGTCACGAGGATAAAAAGAGGATTAAAACTGCTGCCCATGAAGTAGACCTAATGTGTGGCCCAATAGAGGACATTAAACCAAGCTTGAAAAATTCACCAATAGATGGGAAGGTTGGGCCAGTAAAGAGAAAAGACTAGAGACTCTAGAAAAGACTTGTGAGCTTAGTGCTTAGTACTTGGCCACTCTTTCACGCCGTCTATTGGCAAATTTTTCAAGCTTGGTTTAAAATCCTCTATTGAGGGGAACAGCTACCCCCTTGTGCAAAACGGCAAAATCTATAAAATTAACTAACGGAAAAGTGCCAAATGATCAAGAAATGGTCAATGGTCAACCGTCCTTATTTCAACATTTTCAATAGAGTAATATTTAGCAGCAGGTTTGCTGACACATTAGTTGTTTGCATAGTCAGATAGCCTTTCATTCCAATAGTGGTGACCTTTTCTTTCTGCGTCTGTCAGGAAACTCTACAAGTTAAAATACAAGTGTGGATCATATTTGGCTCGTGCAATAACGCAACTGAAAATCAAACTATTACTTTGGCCCAAGTTTTGGAGTTGAACTTTTTAAAAAAGTGTCTATTTGCTTTAAAATTTGAGAAAAAAAACCAAAAAATAATTTTTTTGACTAATTAGACGAAAAAAGTTAAAAAAGACGAATAAAATCCAAATTAGACGAATAAATTTATCGCGACGAATAAGAGTAAAAAAGACGAATAAAGACGAAAAAAGACGAATAAGTTTATTCGTCTAAAGTTCCTGTCCCTAGTTATGAGAATGAAAATAGAAAGCAAAATTTGAAATTGAAGACTGGCCAAACTGTGATAAGTAATTCGAAAGAAATAGCTAATTCTTTTAACAATTATTTTCTATTGGCAAAGCTCTTAATGACAAAATACCAAGCAATAGTTTTATTTTGTGACATCAAACATCTATATCATTTGCTTGTGAATTTGAGTTTTCATTTACCCGGAACGTTTTTTTTTCGCTTTTTTGAGCCAAAAATGAACCGGTCAAACTCAAATAACTCACCAACTGAGCAACATATTTTCAAATAATTTCGATTCGAAAGGTATCTAAATCTGCTCTAAAAGTGTACTGACTAGATTTTCGAAAATTCATTTACTTAATAGGTTTTTAGGAATATAACTTTTACTTTAGACCTGACTTTGAGAAACTCAGAAAATCAAAGTTGTTCTTCTTGGTTTCCTGAGCCTGAATCACATTTCATCGTGTTTGGGAATTTCCATAGAAACTTGATATGATTTTTTCAGTAGCGTGAGAAGGGAATGAGTTGCATCAATATTCAAAATTAATCAAAAACGTTAAATTTGGAAAAGTTTGACCGTTTTGGTGTTTTTCAAAAATTCTTCAGGGCCCCCAGTTTAAAAACCGCTGCTCTACCACTTAGGTGGTTGAATTGCAAAATGATGGTAACTTCTCCTAACCACCCCCAGAAAAAGTCCGTTTGTCCGGGGGTTTTACCAGGCAGGATCAGAATAATTTTTTTTTACTATTCCGAATTAACCCACTTTTCAAGAGTGGTCCAGATCTGCCAACAGTAACTCGTTGTGAAACCAAATATATAAATGTTTCAAATTATATTTATGAATTTTTATTTACCGGGAATCACATTCCTTGGAGCGACAGTAAAAATTCGCAACACAGAAATGTTTGAATATTATATGAAGACCGAATTAACGTTGTTTCTGTGTTGAAGTTGAAAGGACTTTTTTACGACCAAAGAGATTATGACCAAAGAGATCAAGCTTGATCTTTGAAAAAAACTCGTCCATCACCTAGGAAAATATATTTCTTTCAAATAACATGTACCAAAATCAGATTCCTTAAAGATACAGCTAAAACTATTCTAAACCTTATGTGACGGAAAAAGGTAAATTCCTGGTTGCTTGCTTGTTTGCTCAAGCCTAGTATTTAAGTCATCAGATGCCTGTCTCTTGATATTACAAATGCATCAAGTTAGCTCTGAAATTTGAGGGATTTTTGGTGTGATATCCAAAGTTCAGTTCAGAACGAATGTGATAGGGAAGGACTCGTTTCATCAAAGTCAAGCAAATCACTCATTTGCGACATGTTTCGGATCAAGTGGTGGGTGGTGTTGGTGCCAGAAGTGTTTTGGGTTCTTTTCGAACCTATGGAAGTGGGTGGATTACTAACGAGAAAACCTTGTTATTCCATCTCACCCAAGACTTCGGGTGGTTTCCACGAGTGCCTAGGGTCATTTTTCTATCAGGAAAGACTCTACGATGGTATTAGTTTTTACCAATCCTGCCCGATAACTTTAAACTTTAACAGCAATAGAAATTATGATATATTTAAATTCTTTGAATCACTGGGGATGGTTCAAAATGATGACCAATTCAAAAGGATTAGAACTTTCGCTTACCCATCAATAGTAGCTTTATGTTACCATAAGAGTTCACTTGTGAATAAAAAACCTTTTTACATGAGGTAGTTTGCCCATAACAGGACTATATGGTTCGTTTTTCCCTTGCACAATGTGTTAAATTCTTAACAATCGCAACAACCCATTTTTACTAGGAGTGGACTTTTTTCTTTTTTTCTGAGAACCATGTTTTGTATTTATGATCAAGTGACCTCCTTTGATTTTGTATAAGAAGAGCGAGACCTTTTTTCAAATTTCAAAAGATTGAGGGTTGTTTTAGTTAGTCAAGGATCTATGAGTTGGTAGATTCCTTTCGGGTTTAAAAATTGTCGAAAGGTGCAAGTTTCAGATGTCTTGGTTTGGCCATAATTCTTTGCAAGATTAATGAACTTGATTTTGAAATATTTGGATCCTATCCTCCGAATGCACCAATATCAGTAAACTGGTACATTTTTCTTTTTCATTATGGAAAGTGCCCCAAAAAGAAATAATGCAATGACATGTTGGACAGGTCCCAGTACGTCAAAAATGGTCCACTTTCATGCTGATTGTAATGGACCTAGATTCTCATTGTTGATGACACGATGTTCACGCCTCAATGTTGGATGTCTCTCCTCTATGATGTGGGAACATTTCTTGCTCACACCTCACTTTTCAATGCGTGCCTTCCACACCTCGATGAAAGGTTCCAAATGTGACATTCTTTGGGGTTCTTTTTAGAGAAAGAAAACTTCTCGTGTCAGCCACAGTCAGGCCCTAAAGTTTTATCCCGAGCAACTTTTTCACCCTCGTTCTCTGAGTGAATTGCACACCAGCACGCTTTTACTCTTGCTCTACTCTCCAAAACGTTTTGCAGGATGTAGTTCCATAAATGGCATTTGGCAATGTTCTATTGCCAATGACGACGGTTTTGTGGCCCGTGAGATGGCCAATTGCTCACAGCAATGCATTGGTAAGTTGGCATTGAGGACTGTTGGGAGATCAAACACTTAATTCAACCTTTTTAAAGTCCAGCTAAAAATGAAAATGAGCCTTGATGAAAGGAGACTTGTTGTGGGCACTAGGAAGTACAGTGAGGTTAGAAATCATGCTATAATATGTTGGATCAACCGTGGTCTATAAATCAACTTAGGATTCCGTTAAAGGTGTTGTTTTTTGGGGGTACAGTTGCCATTTTTAGACCTAAAGTTCCAATATTTTTTGGTAAAAGTTGAACTCCATTCGACAAAACTTCCTAGAAAGATGATATTTGTGTTGTTGCTTTCAAATTCATATATTTAATTACTCTTCTTTTTTAATAAATCTTATCCTTTTTATGTTTTTCTCAAAAATTTCATAATCAATAAAAAAAATATCTGTTTTTTTGGACATATCCTCTTTATGCAGAACAACAAACAAACGACAACATATTCTAGCTTGATAGTACAAAATAAAATATGATGAAAATGTCCAAAGCCTCAAGTCTACAGGAAGTTTGTCTATTTCTTAACCTTCGGCTTCCACGAGACGCAGTTTTTCTCTGCACACAGCACTAAAACTTAAAAAAAATCAAGTCATACTTTGAAACGGTCGTGAAAAAGCACGTGTTAAATATATGATTCGAACTACGTGTATTTTTCCATAGAATTGTAGTTGTCACGACAAAAAAGTTGCCGTTTATTGCAAAAAATGAAAAGTTGCTGATTTTAAACAAAATGGCCAAAAGTTGCAATTTTGGCGCAAGTTGCATTTTGTAACTTTGTCCGAGCCCTGATGATCTTGGCTAAAAATTGAACTGTTGCTGAAAAATATTGGTGTTTGAAACAAAACACTCAAACCCCCGATATGATGATTAAAGGCTTTAGCTATGGTTCTCATATTTCGTTTGAGATTGACTACTTACTACCCATTTTTTTAAATTTGATTTTATTTCCTAGTGCCCTCAAGCGTTGTAGCTGAGATGTGAAGAAGTGGGCTAAGTGGTGTTATCGCCTCTCCAAAAAGGAATTATTGTGATTTTACCCTCGGCAATGACCAGACACTCGCCCTATTAAATTGTTGATCTATTGCTTAAACTTTAACTTAAACTACTGCATGGAAATTGATGTGACATTCAAGGCTTCCCTGGGATTCGAACCAACAAATTCCAGGTTTTTGAATTGTTTGCAAATGCTCAACCCTTGCGTTAAGACTACAAACCTACTGAACGTGGGTTGTTCTTGTTCGATATAAAATGGTGATCTGTCAATGAGTTTGAATTTGCAAATCGGGTTTCTTCTTTTATGCAGCGTTAGTCTGAAAAAACTGAAAGAACTGTCCATTTCATGTTGAAATGTTAGTCAATAACAGTGCATAATTATCAATTACTAAAATGCAGTAAGTTGTATGAGAGTTGTCTGAATATTACGAAAATTATGCAAAAAACATATACCGGGTGTTTCAAAAGAAACGGAACACATCACTTTTTTGTCGGCAACTCGTGATTGAAATATCGCCTTTATGGCAGGAATTACTAGTGATGTCATCATTTTTGGCGGGAAAAAAGTTCGGAAGACATGTGTTTCTGATGAGCATGAAAGGTAGCTAAAACTAGAGCACTAGCTAAAACGAAGATTTGGGCCTGGTTATTCCAACAATGCCTTTCTCATGGGCTCAACTTGAAGTTCTTGACATTTTTTTTTGCAAAATATATGCTTTGTTGATTTTATCTAAAATTTCACTACATCAATTGAGAGGGTTCTTTCCAACTTTTGAATCAGGAATACCCAACATTTTTGGAGTGTTGGTGCTGGGGTCGGAGGGTTGAGCCTCGCCCAGCCAGCAAAGCCAGCCATCACATTGTCCAAATTGTTCTGATGGGCAATATCATGTCCGGTTTTAGAATGGTTCTCTGTCTGTGGGTGTGAATTAGCATCTAAAAGTTTCCTTGAGAAAGGTAGGGAAGGAGATCCGAACCTGGTACTTCTCTCACTACAAGAAACTGTGCTAACCACGACGCCACGTCTCCTCCCTTGAATAACATTGAATAACAAGATGACAAAAGGAGATTGGTTCCTGGGGCAACTAAACGTAAAAACAAATAATTTGTTTGATTGAAGGCTTCCAATTTCTCCATTTGTTTTCAAATTACTTTGCAATACTTCTCAACCATGCCATTGCCCATAAATGCAACATTTTTCGAAAATTTGACCCTTGAAAACTGAGATTTTTCTTGGCAAGCCTGCTGCTAACGGCAGTAGGTCTGTAAAATGATACGGTAATCGCCCCCATTGGTAATGATTTGCCAAACACTTGGCTTGATCAAAGTCAGAAAGAGCAATTTCGTCCAAGTTCAATACTAATGCGACGACGATTTTCCCTTGAAGGATTAATTCCGAAAACAGAGTAATCGTTACTCCGACTTTTTTCTCCCTTCCAGTGTTTGGCTAAAATCGAGAATAAGGCAACATAAAGGGAATAAAACCATTTGTATCCTGAGAATTGTTGTCTGCTGCATCTTTTTGAGCTTTTTCTATTTTTTCCAAGTTACCGACATGACTTCCTGTTCCGTTTCCTATGAATCACCCAGTATTTTTAAGTCATTTTTGAAAAGTAGGGCGAACGAAGTTATTAACTCTTTCCACAATTTTTTGAAAGGTATTTCAAAACAACATACATTTCCGTAGATGGCTTGAATACCCCTTGTTCCACGACCCAAACTATTGGAGAGAATGGAGTTCAGTTGCAGGGCTCAACATGCTTATTTCCGTTTCATTATCATGGGCGAAACTACTATTCGTGCACTACCGCGGGCCATTCCGAGTTTTGGTGCACAACCCAAGAAGATGAATCCTCGTCAAGTAATGGAGATTGGTCTTGGGGACCGTGTGGACCCCAATGTAACGTGGCTAAAGAGTATTCTTGCCGAACCAAAGAGGATAAGGTATGCAAAGTGAGATAAATATTTTGGACCATGAGTTGTTTACCATTTTCAGACTGAATCTGGAAGTTTCTCATCCATGAAGCTGAACGCTTTCATAAACTAACACGGTGTTCCGAATGGCGTTTTAGGTTTGAATCAAAATACCCAAAAACACCATGGCACTATTTGAACCCACAATTCAATGGGGAACAGCTTTACTTTTATTGTGTTATATAAGATTAGCTCCAGGAAAAAAGTTTTATACCTAAAAACCTATTAAATATAACATTTTTAACAAACTATTTAATCCATATTTAGAGACCATTTAGTTACCTAATGAATTCAAATTGAATAAAAATTCATTCAGCAACAGCTGAGTTATTTGACTTTGAATGGTCCGTTTTTGACCCCAAAAAGCCGAAAAACGTTACAGTTATATGAAAAAACAAATTCCCAAAGATTTCACATAGCTTTTCAATATTGCAAAAATAATTGACTTTTTCAGTTTTGGAACTTATGTCAAAATAGCTCAAAATATGAAAAAATATCACTTAAAATGCACTTAAATAAGATTTTTGGAAAGTTATTTTCATAACAATTTAGGGTACGCTATGATGTGTGTTGTGCCAAAATTACAAATAAAAATGTCTAACAGAGGCATATCCAAAATTACGATTTCTAGAAGGACCATGTTCAAAATGGACTAAAATCGAAACTTGAAACATTAACCGATTTCTTCAAAACTTTGAATTATTACCCAACTTTGAGTGTCTTTGATACTCAAAAGTTTTTTTATTGGAAAATGTATTTTAAATACATTTTAAGTGATATTTTTTCTTATTTTGAGCTATTTTGACATAAGTTCCAAAAGTCAAAAAAAACATTTATTTTTGCAATATTGAAAAGCTATGTGAAATCTTTGGGAATTTGTTTGTTCATATAACTGTAGCGTTTTTCGGCTTTTTGGGGTCAAAAATGGACCATTCAAAGTCAAATAACTCAGTTACTGCTGAATGAATTTTTATTCAATTTGAATTCATTAGGTAACTAAATGGTCTCTAAATATGGATTAAATAGTTTGTTAAAAAATGATATATTTAATAGGTTTTTAGGTATATAACTTTTTCCCTGGACCTAATCTTGTATAATACAATAAAAGTAAAGTTGTTCCCCATTGAATTGTGGGTCCAAAAATTGCCATGGTGTCTTTGGGTATTTTGATTCAAACCTAAAACGCCATTCGGAACACCGTGTGGATTTTCCTTCATCCTTCAAAAATGAGATTTTCATTCATAGCTGTGGACTTCGCTCGCACTGGTGTAGAAAATTTGTCCAACCTCACACCATTGCGACGCAAAGGTCTGTTTTGATGTCAAGAAAATGTTAGAAAAGCCAGGCCCAAATTTTTTTTTCAGCCAAGAGAGTCACAAAAAGTTTTCAATAACATACAGTCAGGAGCAAAAGTATTTGTAACGTGACGAGAAAACCAGAAAATCATTTATATCCAATTAAATACTATGCTAAGAAGTTTGTAAGAATGTAATATTTTTTTCCGATTAAGAATAATACCAGTTTCCCGCAATTGTTTTATAAAAATGTCTGAAACTAACTTTTAATTATTAAAAATAAAATTTTAGATAGTGCAAAAGTATTCGTAACGCGCAAAAAAGTTAACAAAATAGGTTTATAAACAGATTTTTCATCAGAAAAAATTGATCGAAAGATGTAGAACATTCTGGAAAGCCGGAGAAAAGTCATTTAGTCTCCTTTTTTCCAAGATTTTCTAGATCTTTTTTTTGGATCTTATAAATTTTACGGAATTGAACAATTGCTTCACAGTCAGCCAATCATGACCAAGGTCAAGGAGCTCGACAAGGACTTGAAGTTGAAGATAGTAAGTCTTCATCATGGAGGCAAGGGCTACAGAGCCATTTCGAAGCTTCTGGACATCCCGATTTCAACGATTCAGTACGTCGTGAAGAAGGCACAAAAGAACGGAACGGTTGAGAACCTCCCAAGATCCGGTCGTCCAAGGAAACTGTTAGCCAGACTTGAGAGGAAGATTGTCAGAGAGGTCACAAATAATCCTCGAACAACGGTCAAGGACATCCGGAACAGTACTGCTCAGTGAAAATGGATTGTCCATCTCGAGGTTTACTGTTGCTCGCTCACTTCACAAAGCAGGATTGAAGTCTTGTCGCCCACGGAAGACTCCCTTGCTCAAGGATAGACACTTGAAGGCTCGCTTGGAATTTGCCAAGAAGTACCTTGACAAGACCAGTGACTTTTGGTCTAGGATTCTTTGGTCAGATGAGACAAAGGTTGAGCTTTTTGGTCACAACAATGTTCAAAGGATTTGGCGACGTAAAGGAGAAGCGTTTCATCCAAAAAACACCATCCCTACGGTCAAGCACGGTCGAGGATCGATCATGTTATGGGGCTCCTTTTCCGCCAAAGGCACTGGTAACCTCGTGAGAATTCATGGGACAATGAAAAAAGAAGACTATCGGGATATCTTGGCTGAGAATCTCCAGAGTTCAGCGCGGAAACTTCGGCTTGGTCGACAGTTCGTCTTCAAGCACGACAACGACCCTAAGCACAACAGCATTTTGGTCAAGACATGGTTGAAGGACAATCGGATTAAGGTCTTGGACTGGCCCTCCACGAATCGGACCTTAATCTAATTGAAAACCTTTGGAGAGAATTAAAAGTCCGACGTCAAGTCCGAAAGTCAAGACGTCCAAAGACAATTGACGAACTGGAGCAAATCTGTTATGAAGAATGGGCTAACATTCCTTCAGATGTATGTAAAAATCTTGTAAATGATTATAAAAAACGTCTCTTAAGTGTAATTCAGCAAAAAGGGCATTCAATAAACTTTTGACAAAATGTTACGAATACTTTTGCTCTTGGTCTAAAACATGTTCTGAGCAGCTTTTTAACCAAAATCTTGTAAATTTTTAAAAAGAAAAGTATCATAGCTTTTAAATGATAAAAGAATAACTAAGGAGCAAAATGGTTCTTAAATGTATTTTTCAAAAATCGAGTATCATTTAAAAATCAATAAAATTTTCGAGGTTACGAATACTTTTGCTCCTGACTGTACCTCTATCGAAGATCAATATGCTCTATGCGCGTTGGGCGTTTCAGGGACACAAAGGTTCAAAAGGTTGTTTAATCTAGTAAATTATATTCTAAAACCAGACAAATCATAAACTTTGTTCTAGAACGAAGATCTCAATCCTGACTTGCGTTAATATTTGCCAAACCTAAAATAATAAAAGCGCTCGTAATTTAGTTCCAGAAAACAAATTTCCGAATAGGAGAAATAATTTCAATATTCTTTAAGCACAACGTTTTAAAGGATTAGAAAATGGTGATCGTCAACTTTTTGTAGACGCAGGACAGTGTTAATACATGTCAAGTTGGGAAACGTTTCTGCCAAATCGACTTAACAAGAAATCAAGAACTACAAATATACTTATGAAAACGTGAATCATACTCCCCAGGTGAGAAAGATCAAAGTTATTATCGAATAATATCACCTCTGCAGTTTTTGAAAACAATCTGGAATAAATGAAAGTTTGGAAATGCGAGTTCCTGTTGTTTTATAGTTGAAAATACCTTTAAAGATTAAAAATTAAAAAAATATATACAGGTACGTGCGCCTAAGATTCCCGATTTTAATGACATCCAACTTTCTCCGCTATTTATTGTTCTTCGGACTTGGCTCTTATTGTGCAACGATTTCCATCTCTCCTCGACTTGTTAACCGAAATTCAGCCTTCAAGTTCATTGGACATGGCCACCGCAACCCCAGATCAGTTCCAGGTCAGGACCTCAATTTTGACTCTTCACGCACGTGGAATGAGAACGTGCGATATAGCGAGGCAATTGGGCTGCGATCCGAAGACTGTCTACAACACTATCGCCAGAGGCACCGCAGAGGTCCCCAAACGAGCCAGAGTGAAATCTGTGAGGACTGGGGAGCTCATCAACTCTGTCCAAGATGTAGTGGAGGAGCGTGAAGGCAAGGCCACGATCTGCGGCCTTGCCAGGGAGTTTGGGATTGCAAGAAGGACCATGAAACGCCTTGTCAATGAGGACCTCATGTTGAACAGCTTCAAGAGGGTCCCTAGACAAGCTTTAAAGCCCATTGACAAGGTGAAGAGGTTGGAGAGGTCAAAGGCCATTTTGAACAAGTTGAAGCACAAGCCCGCCGAAGTTGTCTTGGTGTTCTCTGATGAGACTCCATTCTCACTTGGTGAGATGGTCACCAATGAGACCAGGTTCTACCTTGCAAAGGCCTCAGGAGATGCCCCAAGCCCCATCAAGTACAGCCCAAGGGAGAGACATTATGCTCACCTGCAAATCTTGGCAGTGGTGGGCTCTGATGGCCAGAAGTGCCCACTTGTGTTCTTGAAACAGGGCGAGAGGCTCACAGCGGCCACATACATGAGCTATCTGAGCAAAGTGGTCTTCCCCTGGGCACGAAGAACCTATGGAAGAAACTGGTGATGGCAACAGGATGGTGCGAGCTGCCACACAGCTAATGTTACCCAGGAGTTCCTCCAGAGAGAGACACCATGGTTCATCCCCAAGGACATGTGGCCTCCACATTCACCAGACCTGTCCCCGATGGACTACGCTGTGTTTGGGCACTTGAAGGGCATCCTCTCAGGTACCAAGTACACCTCCAACAACCAGCTCAAGACAGCCATTAAGAATGCCTGAGCCAACCTAGATCAGAGCTTCGTGAGGAACAGTTGCGCGAAGTTCCGGTCAAGGCTGGAGGCCACTATTGCAGCGAATGGCGCTCATTTTGAGTAATTTTGTGGCTATATACCATGTCAATATGTGGTTAGAATATGAGGTTCCAGTCCCTCTTATTTAGCTCGTAATTTGTGAATCCTTCCGTTCAAAAAAATCGGGAATCTTAAGCGCATATACCTGTATAACATTACGCGTAGATTGATGGAGACTGCAATAATTGATGATACTAACGAAAAGGCAAATTGTTCCATCCAATAATCTTGATAAATTCAAACTCAAGTGCTTTTGCAGCTCCAGGGATAGGTAAATTTCATTTGATTGGAAATGCAGCATTACAAATATGTGAAAATCTACCGATTCTTTGGCTGCATTGCTTCTTTAAAACCAATGGATGAGTGTAATCGAACGACTTCAGCTGTGGATTTTGGGGCCAAAATGACTAGGGATGGGTCAGAACTAGGTTCTGACATTTCATAGCTTTAGGTTGCTACGTGAGGTTCTTATTTGAGTTGATTGTCAAAATGAAGAAAACGAGTTGGGCTAACGAATTTTGATTTTATTTTATGGAGGGTGAGTCTCGACTCCGACGCATCCCTAGCAATTTTGGCCCCAGAATCCCCAGCTGAATTCGTTCAATTGCACTCATCCATTGAACATTCTAGACCCACGTTTGATTCTAATTTCCTGTATGCTTTGGACTAGCTTGTTTGGGGATACGATTGTCTAGAACAGGGGTGGGCAACCGCTTTTGGGTCAAGGCCCACCAAATTTAACTTCACGTGGTCTGGGGCCCACCAAACAGATGCTGGAGGCTTCATGGGCCCATAATTCAAAGATCAAAGAGCTCTGGGCCCACAAGTACGTACTATGAATGCCTTTTTTGCCCACTATTTTGGACTTTCCCCATAGCTCCTGGGTCCACGAAAGACCATCCTCGAGCCCACAAGTGGGCCCGGGCCTACAGGCTCTATTCCCCGGGTCTAGAAACTTCGAATTTATTAGATCCCGTTTAGGGTTTAAGTCATTTCAAAGATAATTCTCAGCAGTCAAGTTTTTTTAAATTATAGGTATAAGTAGTGGAGCCATTCGTGGACCCCAAAAGAGATCTCCTCGTTCCTTTCCAAGGGAACATCTTTAGGACCTCTCCTTTTGGTTTTCTAAGTAGAATAAACTTGTTCTTGTTGTAGTGAGTCCCCTCAACATCATGCGTTTGCGTAAGTCGGCGTAAGATGACCGCTCTTGCTTCTCTTAAGCATCTGCTCTTATGGCCGCTGTTTCTGAAGCCGCATGCATTATACAAAACAAATTAAGTTAAGACTAATCCAAAGGCGTTTTTCTCGTTTGCGAATACAAAGAGAAAAATGAAGCATCCTGTAGGACCTTTTGAGGTCGGCGGTAAAACCGTCAATGATAGTGAGGTTATGGCCAGTATGCTTGGAGATCAGTTCTCAAGTGTATTTTCAATTCCAAAAAGGGTAGACAGAGCAGGCCATGACTGTAGCAATGTTTTTGATGAGACTGGCATTGATAGTCAGAATAATCGACTGGAGGATCTGGTAGTCACAGATCAAGATGCTTTTGAGGCCATCAAGAGCTTAAAGCTCTCGAGTTCTCCTGGACCTGATGGTGTGACATCTCAGTTTCTGATGAAATGTTCACAGAT
>CM021317.1:6430408-6475666 GCA_010645155.1 Tigriopus japonicus
TTTAAAGGCCAAATGTTTCAATGATATTTAAGAAAACAACATCAAATTAATCAATGAAATATTGAAATCGCACTATTATTATCGCATTAGCATATATTGCAATATTATAAAACTATTTTATTTTAAGAGTATTTGGGGAGAAATGAATTGGTACCTTTTTGAAACAGTCAACCAAGAGTCCAACCACGTCATTTTTTGTGGTAAGAGTTCCAAATTTATATTTTGTATCATAATCCATCAATGTAAATTTGGAGGCCAAGCTTCATTTTACGTATATTTCCCACGCTATCTTGTTGAATTTCAATTTGACTATTCCCCTCGAAAATAGTCATAAAGAGTTACAAGAATTGGGAGATTTTTCGGGAAAAATCCAAAAATCCGATTTGCTTGTCAAAATTTCAAAGGATTCACTGAAATCAAGAACATTCGTGAAATGGTTCCTTAAAAAACGGGAATTTTCCCTTTACTTTTGGAAGAGGAGCCCAAATCTAGGGGAAGATTCCGCAAAAATTGAATTGAAAAATCTTTGAACTAATTGTGCTCATCAAAGGGTCTCAAGGCTGGACAAGAATCAGACTTGTTGGTAACTTTTGAAACCAACATGCCTATTTTCAAATTCTTTGAACTTTGTAAGAGGTGCTTTACACAAACCAGATGAAGCCACAAGAGAAAGAACCATTTGAGAGCAAATACCCGACCGATGAATGATGATGATTAGGCCTGGGAAATTGATGCAATTTTTTATTGGTATTTGGGGCCTTTATTTGCACTGGTTTGCAAATCGCTTTATTTGAATTGAGTTGCGTTTCAAGCGCTTATTTGCATTTTGATTGATATTTTGGAGACTTTTTGGGAACGTGTGCAGAAAAAACGTGACCTTCAAGATTGGTTTAGCGGATAAAATATACTTTCCAGAAACTTTTTTTTTGGAAATTTGATTAAAATATAGATGCGAAAACCAGTGATTGTCCCATCTAGTATTTTTTAATTTGATTTTTCTGATACAAACTTCGGAAGTTGTAGTACCTTAGCTTTGGCTAACAAAGCCCGGAAGTTTAATTCTACTAAGTGTAAGGATTGCAGGTTTACACACCTTAATAGCTGACAGATGACAATGAGGGAGATATTTTTAAGAAATATAGTCTCTTTTTCAAAATTAGAGTTAGGAAAACGGAATTAACAAAGAAAGTTTTGGAACTGAACAATGACCGGACTAAATCTGTGGATATTGTTGTGATCGGTTAAAAGTCTCCTCTCAGAAGCTTTTTCACATCCACAGGTAGAAAAAAATCAAAGATACGTTAAGATGGTGCTCAAGATACAAAATAATTTTAGCCCTTTAAGTCTTAAATCGACAACCCAGACCTTAAAAACCCAAAATAAAACATTAATTGGGCCCCTGAAATACGATTTTATTTGCATTCTGGGCCTTTTGTATTTACATTTTGAAGAACATTTAAGGCACTTTTTATTTGCACTAAATTCCTACTCCTAATGATGATACAGAAGTTCCGACTGTCTGAAGTGAACCCTCTGAGGAACACAAGCAGAAGCTTATTATAGAAACCTACTTCGTTTCCACAATTTTTATTGAAACTTCTTTAAGACCGTCCTTTGTTCACTTCTAGCAGGGTTCCCCAAATTTACTGACAAAATGAGGAATATGTCAGTTCATCTCCGTAAGAAAGATCGAAGGTGTGACTGAAACGTGGTGTTGGTAGGAGATTGGTGTTTGCAATGGTGTTTGTAGCGCGCGCTACCGATGGTTCATGTTGCTCCGCACTCGTTGAAATCCAGTTGAAAAGAACTGGGAAGAACATATTTGAGAAGGCGACGACCTTGCTGTGAGACAGATCAGGGGCACTGCGGTGAAGAACTAACTCAGGCAGATCTTGCCGAAAGGTTTTTTACCTTCGAATCAGCAGCCCTGATTGACCTTGTGAAAGGAATAACACATTTGTTTCGATTGACGTTTTGTCTTGAAAAGGAATTTTGGTTGGCAATTAAGTAAGATGTAGCACGTGAAGAACGCTAATTCAGCCTTTAATTTGGCCTAGGCATAAGGTTGGGTTCTGTATCTCTCCTCAAGTATTGATTTGATGGCTTAACAAAGCCGGCCTGATGAAGCCAAAAATGAGTGAACCACTTGAGAGCAGGCACGCGACTGATGATCACGAAGGTTTGCCGTGTTCATCTGCGAAACATCTAATAAGCTAGAACTCGAGAAAGTATCTTGCTTCACCCCTCCACTTCAATGTTTCATGCAGATTCCAGTAATTCAAGAGGTCACTGAACCACCCGAAAAAATGCCCACGGCACTTCTTTGTCAAATCTTTAGCAACCCTGATCTTGGGCCGGGATTTTGGTTACTAGTTACCAGAACTCTGATCGGCAACTCGCGGGATTGGAGTGCTCTCAAGCGTCCGTTCGTTCGTCTGTGGTTTGGAAGGAATGGAGCGGACACGGTCGTCGGTCCTCTTGTAGGTTTTGAATGTAGTGGGCCTCTTGGAAGTTGATAAGCCAGTTAGCAGTTACCAGTGTTAAATGTCGCGAGACTCGGACAAGAACACATAGAGCCACTCCAAAAACAACATCATACCAACCAACCTACCAACCAACCATCTAACACAGCATCGAGTTCTTTCAACATTCAATCAGCTGTTGTATGGTGTGTGTTTGTGTGTGTTCCTAATGCCTTTGTGCTAGTGAATAATTCTACTGCCAGCATTTCCAGTGAGCTAGTGTTTGGCCTTTGTTCGGAGGGTTTAGGATAGGGCGTTGTTGTAGAGGTCGTCTGCGCATGTGGAGTGTTCAAGCAATGAGGACCTGGGGGGAACCGTGTGCATGATTGCCGAGTGTCGTCATTAGTTAAGTGTGTTCCACCTTCACACCGGGAACCATACCTCGTCAGAGGTCCACAAGGATACTTTCAGCCATGTCTCCTAGTCGAGGAAAAGCGTTTCTGGCCTTTTGGCCTTCATCCTCCAACGCAAGTTTGGAGGGTTCCACTAGTCCAAGAAGAAGGAGTGGTTGCCTGAAAAGGACCACGACGACTTTGTTCCTTGTCATAGCTATTTTGATTGTACCCAGGATTCAAGCAGATTCGAATGGTAAGCCGCTTTATCTTGTTGTATTGCGTACTTCATTTTTTAAAGTAGATAATGAAAATAAAATCATTAATCGAATGCCGTGGTTTCAAGATTGGTGGTCGTTCAACTTCCCCTGAAGTTGTTTGGGAAGATTCTGGCTTTATATTACATGTTGTATGTCATTTCTAGGAAGGTTGTCAAAATCTTGCATGGCATTATGGCCCAAAGCAAGGAATTCGCCTTCAATTCTTCTCACTAGAGCAGCCTGAAGGTGGATTGTCAATAAAACTGTATTGTAGTAGCTTTGAGAGGCGATTGCTGATTTGACCTGATCCCACGTTGAATTTGATGGTCCGGACCAGAACTTTATTTTGAGTTCAACACTGACCTCCCTTACGATTTAATTGCGATTAGAATTAGCCATAACATGGTGGACTTTGATAATGAGAACTTCCGCCATGGCACAAGTGGCGTGATTGACCTTTGCCAAATGTTGGAAATGCTATTGCATTAAAACGCCACAAGTCTCACTGATCATTTGTCAGATTTTCGTGCATCCTCTATCGGATAGAAAGGACGAGTAAGACCATTTATATTCTGTTCAAAGGAAATCGTCCATTCTAGTTAACCATTCTCTTGGCATCCCTCTGAGAGACTAACCATAAATTCATGGATTATTATAAAGGCAAGTCTGAAAAGTAACCTCCAAAATTCAGCACGTTGTTTAAGAAGTAATAATGTACGTAGATAGTGTCTTTGAATCACGAAAGGTTACAATAAACCCCGTAAATGGTTTTGTCCATGGCTTGAACTCGTACTCTATCTTAGTATCGAGGGTGATATTTGGGCGAGTCTCCTGTAGCAGAATTCTGGTATAAATGTCAGATAGTATTTGACGAGTTCTTTGACCATAAAATCTCTCTGTTCGGGCCTAATGACTTTCAAAATGTTTATTAACATGATAAAAATCAACAAACGTGGAAGTCATTCGTTTTCCTCATTGTTATTTTTTTGCGCTTGAAGCAACTGGAACGACGACGACGTCTCACAATCTTTAAGAATGCAGTCAAGTGTTCAATATTTTACCTAAACCACCCAAGCAGTCTGGATAATAGATTGTGGCCATGATGTAGTTCCGTTGAGACCAAAAGAATCCGGCAACCTTTTTTGGGAGGATGTGCAATTGTTCATGATTTTTGCCACGAGTCTGCTCTTAAATTTGGCGGCTTTTTGAGGGAGAGCATTGAACTAGACGAATCATCGCCATTTTCAACCTCACTGGTCTCGATGAGATACAGTTCAAATCTCTTGGAGATAATCAGCCAATGTATTCAGGGTTGGACGACCAGATCAAATTGTAATCAAGGATCTCCATATTCACAAAAGAACCTTAGTTGCTTGAATGGGTTTTCTTCATTTGCATCGCCAATCCACCCGAAGCTTTCAAGCCTCCCCCAAATTCCATTTTTCATAAATGTCAATGAGTTATCAGACGACGTCTTCGTTGCAGCCCTTACCGAAGTTGAACAATGATGAGTGATCTCTTACGTTATGGCCCCCTCTCTCTCTCTCTTCTGATTCATGGCTTACGTAATCTTCTAAATGTCAGCCACTCTCGGAATGCCTACATAAGTCGGGCTGATATTTAGCTTCATCCAGATTTCTTTGGAACCTCATGCCGCTGTTGTTGGTTGATGATGATGATGATGATGATGAAGCTGTCGGCCATGCTATCCATAGGGTCTAGGTCCGTTTGCATGGTTGGAAACCCCCCAAGAGGTGATTGGCCTTCTTGTTCTTGGTGATGCCGACCTCTTCATTCTGCAAGCCATGTTACTGAGATTCAATTAAAACCATCTCAAGTGGTCTTGGAGTTGTCCGAACACAATGGTACACATGGTCCCAATTCACGAATGTCTGATGACGACAAATTGTCAAGCTGAAGCCAATCTGGAAGTGCAAAAGAGAGACCGTACATAGAATGACGTTCAAGATGACTTGCCGTCATTTTCTTCCGAGCGAGCTCTAAGGAGACAAAAGGCCCTTCTGTTGTGGCGTTTGAATGATTGCCAGTTAGGCCTTTTTTTAGGTCGAATCTAGTCAATTCAAGGTCTCGGCCATAGTCATTAACTTGGATTGAAATGGACTCCCATTTTGATGTTCTCATTGTAATGAAAATGAACATGCAAAGTAGTAAGGTTGGGACTTTGTTTGGAATCGGTAGCGATCTTATGATCATCCATGCGTACTTTTATTGAAGTGTTTAACTGGCGGCTAAATCCTCCGAGCGTACCCATTTCGACAATTATTCCCTGCATATTGACGCACACATTCTACGGAGAGGGGAACATGCTTGCATACCATGACATCTACCCTCTTGAAGAATAAGAACCGTCTCTATTTGACTTGACCTGGTTGCGTTCGGCCTGTCCCTGAGTGATACTTCTCAGGGACTCGCCCATGGCCTAAAAATGAACTCTCTGACGCTTGTGTCGTCCTTCTCTGAAGATATTTGGAACCAACCGACCGACCAACTAACCAACCAACAAACCATGCTGCTCATTCCCGTTGTGGGAGCTTGGCAACGGCTCATTCATGGTGAGACACGCCCGAGTCTCAGAAGAAGTTTTCACCCCGGAAAAGTGACCCTGACCAGAAATGAGACTGGTTTGGTCGATTCAAGTGCACCTTCTGCCTGAATGCGTACCACTGACTGACTGACGAGTCAAGTCATAATACGCTTACAAGTTCTATCGATCGTACGTACGCATTAGCTGTGTGCGTCTGTTTCTTGGTGGGTGTGTTAGTTTGTCGGGAGGAAGGCTTAGACTTTGGTTGTTGTGTGGATGGAGTATGTTAAATTGAGCGTTGTTGGCTTGGGGGAGCCGCCCTAGTTCGATAGAACTGGAATAGGTCTCACAAGTTGTTGAGTGCCCTCTTGAGTTGGCTGTTGGTATTTGGATGATAATCGGTTCGCCCCTCTTAAGGCAAAGCTGCTCGAACAATCCGGTAAGCTTTTGACTTATGAGAGGAGCCCCGTTTTGTAACGAAATGTCAGGAATCTTCGACGAACCAAGACCTTCTTACTTGAAGAAGGAGGTGCGAGGTTCATTGACCATAAAGCCGACAACAGAGTACGTGAACAGACTGGTTGCCAAGTACGGTCTGCGTCTGGGAAACGGATCGGAAGGGATATGCGTGTGCTCCCAAAAAAGCGGAAACATGCCCAAGGACATGACATCCTACTTTTGCATTCTGCCCGAATGTTTAGGGGAGGTTTGTCAATTTACATCTCTTCATTAGATCTACATTCAGATTGAGCATCCTCGAGAACCAATAGGAGGGCAGGGATTAACTTCAAAGGCACTTGGGGGATTGAATCGGCCATTATTCATGGGAAGAGGTGCGTTCAATTGCGTCTGTTCGTAACTCAGTACTCTAAACACAAAGCCTTCCTTGGCTTGCTTGGATGCGAAACAAAGCGACTCTCTGGCTGCCAGTGTGTGTTTCACAAAGCCTGGAGATTTATAGTTCCAGATCCATATTGCCAAAGATGGCCATCGAACTTGGGGTGTTTGCCATAAGTCTTCCTTATCCGGATCTAGACGTGGCCTTCCTGGCGTGACAAAAACAAGGACGTTTCTGCGGCCCATTGTCATTCGTGAATATCATGCTCAATCGGTTGAATTGATTCCTTTACCACTTACTCCTCCTTTTTCTAAGACCTCAAACAGTGAGCATAATTGAGGCGAACATTGCAAGCATGCGGATGCATGCACGATTTTCTCATTACATTGCAAGCCTATTCATAGAGCGTTTCATTGGAGTTTTTTGCTCTTCTACCTTGAAAGAGATCCAGTTATTGGAGAGAGAGAGACAACCCTCGAATTCAAAATGAAAAAAAAAACAAGGGCCGTCCAAAGTCCACCAATTCAGTTGTAGGTTGGCTTTTAATGAAGTTTGAAGAAGGCTACTGCACCGCCCACTTGTGATCATTGTCCGTAGAATCGGATGACCGAGGGTCTAGATATGTAGGCATGTACATTCCGTATAGGCGCAGATTCTGGCAACGAACCATAAGGTGTTACAATGGACTCAATAACCTGAACCATCACATGACCATTTGACATTTGGTGCAAGACCAGTCAGTTGGTGTGGACTCAATAGACAATGCTGATGGCGAGGATGATTATGATGCTGCTGACGCCGACCGTGAAGAGCTAAGACAAAAATTATTAGCGACCAAAGTACGTCAGGTGGGTTTGTTGAGAGGATGAGATGTTTTGGCAAATGCCCACCGCTGACGTCGTCGGGGTCCATTTTGAAATCAAAGTGCTGATGCCCAGTCTGATTATTTCAAGCTTGAAAGAGCAATCTAAAGTAGCAGGGAATACGTGTGTCTGTCCTTTTGAAGCACTGGGTTTGACTGGATAAGGCTGTGCCCCTAAGAACCGGTCGTGTCATAAATATTGGCTTTGTGATGAAGGAGGCGTCGTCCGTGTTGATAGAATCCAATGTTGATCTCCAGAGAGGTGGGGAAGCTAAATAGTGTCTTGCCTAGAATCATTATGGTAAAAGAGTACGCACGTGCAGTTTTTGGCCCCAGACTCTCCACCTAGCCAAAGAAGGAATGCGCTAATAGTTTATGAAAACACACAACTTTGAAAGAAAATGCTAAACAAAGCATTCACAAAAGCAGAAAACTCAAGACTTGAAAAAGCAGTCATGTTAAAAGTAACGTGTAAAAAGTAAAATTTTGTTTTGCGGCTTTTAGTGGTCTTTCCTTTTTCCTCTTCCAATTGTGAATACTTTTTTCACGTGTGTACTCTTTTTAATGATAGTGGCTCTAGTCGTGCCAAAAGGCTCTAAGCCTGATTGGGTGTTTGGAACGACGGCCTCGATTTTGACCTCGTTGACTCGACTTTTGGAAGGATTTGATGCTGCTTATGGATGTTGCGATTATATGGGATGACAAGTGTCCGATTCGAATTTGGTCATTCCATATTTTTTTTCCTTTTATCGACCATGACGCAGAGTTCTTTTGCATGAGAAGCGACAACTTATTCAGAGTTCTTTGCATCCCAATATTGCTCTTGATACGTTAACGTTAACAAGCTTCAAAGTTGGGGTTGATAGGTATCATGAATCTTAAAATCTAATTTTTCCTTCCCTGACCTTTATAGCTCATCATTGTCAGTGATGGATTTTTTGGTGATTCATTATCTGGCCAAGTTTATTGATGAAGATTTTCCTGATCAGCCAGTCACGATGCTAACCTACGAGTAAATGTTACGCGCATTTTGATGCTAGATGTATTCTTTGCATTTTTAGATTGCTACGTGGGACATACCAACAAAGAAACTAAATCTTTAAAAAAATAGGATGAGGTTTTGAAGTGCCAACACAAAAATTAGTCTGTGTGAAAAAAATGTTTTTGTTGTTAGTTAGAAAAACTGAAAAATCTGAAATTCTACCTAGATTTAAGCCTAAAATGATGGCTCTTATGTGGACTTCTAACGCAAATGTAATAAATATATGTTTTAAAGGGATATGAGTTTGAAATGGTGAATTGTTAAGATTAAGCCTTAAAAGTTTTTGGCGCTCGTTATCTAAAATGTGTCTTGAAAAGAATGTTCAAATCTGAGAACGAGCTCTTGAAAACGTTTGGCCAAAAAACTTGAAAGACCATCTTTTTAGACCAAGAGTTATGCATTTTGTCGAACATACTAAGCCGTTGTTTTTTGCCCGATTAAAACACTTTTGTTTGATCATTTCAAGTTGACATTCCAGTCATTTTTTTGATATGGTAGGATTGTTTATCTAGTCATTTTTTGTGCAACATGATCCGGGGGGAAAACTTTTTGACCTCATCAAGTCGTGTTTTCTTGTTCATGCCAAGCTTTTCATCCATTTTTTTTTCTTTATAAATTTCCATAAATGAATAAACGAATGAACGAAGCGCGTGTTATGCTAATGATTGATCCAACAGCCTCGTTTTTCTCATTTGGCTAGGTCTTCAGTTTCAGTTGGTGAATGCAAGGTCGATCAATTGGTTTGGTGCCAAATGGGGTTTACGGATTGTGATGGTATCAATCGATCACACAATCACGTGGGAAGATTGTGATTGTGAATGGATGTGGTCACAGGTCAGATCTGGAAGACATTGTCTTCAAGGCTGGCCAAGCCAGGCACATCACTTTAGCTCGCTTTTTTAAAAGTCCGTTTAAATGGCGTTCAGCGTACAAAGATCTATTCGAGCTCGATGGGAAGAAGAACTTGTTTTCATTGGATGGAGCAAACCCGGATCTTCTTCTCATACCTTGATTCATATCCACCACCCCTCGTGGAGATTCTAGTCTTTGCTCATGTAAAATTTTTCGACGAAATGCTTTGTGTTCATTTGTCTTGGATTTTACAAATTGCCTGAAACTCGTGCCCGTGAAAGTAAGATCGACCCAAGATTTCGTAACCCGCCATTGAACAAAGCCTTTTCATGGGCCCATTTTTTTCCTCGTTAGCAAGGCTTATTGGTTTTTTAGAACACATTTTGATCATTTTACATTGTCTCGCTTTAACATGCATGGCGGTTGACATTGATTAATAGGTTGTTTGAAGGAAGCTTCCTTGCCATTGAAATTTTCACATTTGCTTCCTTTAATTACCAAAATATGATTGAAGTTGCTAAACGTCAGTCAGACCATTTTCAAGTTTCCGTCTTTCTCAGACTTTTGAATCCAGTTTTATTGGTCCAAACGGGTTTTAATAATCCACTTGGTTATCTCATGGAAATCCCTTTACAGTCTGACCTTTTTCCCTCCAAGAAATAGGTTTTGCATCCCTCATGTACTTTGCGTGTCAAAATATACCCATGCACGATCAAGTACAAAAGCATATCACACTAGATTCTTGAGGGTGAGCCCTTCTGTGACCAAAAAAAAAATAACTTTTTTGAGAGACCTTCCAAAATCATTGGAGGTAGTGATGGACCGAAAGCCCGAAATTTCGGTTTTAGTTTCGTTCATGCCTAACTAAACCAAAAGCAGACATGCACCATAAGAAATTTAGTTTTGCGAGTAAAAATGAACTTTTTTTCTTTTTAAAAATCCTCTAAAGCAGAACTATTTCTGAATTTACAGGATTTGATTATCCATTTTTCTTAGCCCTTAGTAATGATAATCTTAGTGTGAACTACAGCTTGTATGAATGTGTCTTTTTAGTTAGTTGGTTTTGGTGACGAGTCCTTTCGATCTATCACTAATTGAAGGACTTATGAGTAGAGATAGAGTCAGAAAATTCATTTTTTTGTTACTACTGTACTTTTT
The DNA here is from genome assembly GCA_010645155.1 of Tigriopus japonicus. Taxonomy (NCBI): domain Eukaryota; kingdom Metazoa; phylum Arthropoda; class Copepoda; order Harpacticoida; family Harpacticidae; genus Tigriopus; species Tigriopus japonicus. Next base: position 6,440,820 of record CM021317.1, read on the forward strand.
CAGGTAAATATAAAACTCGTGCTATACTATAAAAACAATTCAATGATCTTAGAATTCAGGTTCTTTGAGGTAATTAAAGCTTCATTACATTATATCAAGTGTTTTTTGTAGCAAAGACATAAAGCAAAAACTTACGTAGAAAAGCTAGTGCGGAGAAAACTTAACTTGATAAAGTAAAAAAATGTCCAAAAAATGTTATTTTGGTCCAAATTATGGTCTGCAGGTTCCTTATGTGCATGATCCTGTCAGATATTCTGATAAAATATTTCTGACACTATCCAGAAAATGCCAAAAGTACAGGCGTCTAATAATGACTCATACTGATGCAAGACGCTTATCTCAATTTATCATTGATCTTCGTCAGATCTTATTTCCCGAGAATCCCTCTTTCTAGTCGATGTTGTAGGGATGGATGGATGGATAGATGGAAGGTGGTCTGATTAGTCAAGCAACTCAAATGATAGTCGTAAATGATCGATGAATTTTTGGCTCTCGAAGTCAACGTTTACCTGCCGCCTTCAATACCATGATTGTAAATAGTGTTCAATGTCTATGACGAGACAGGCCGCAACAAATGCTGCAAGATGATTATGCTTTGGCGACCTTTTCTGACTGCCGTCTCATGCTCTAATTGATGGGGAATTTTATTGGGTAGATTATTTCACCAGAAGTCTCCCGAAGTTGTCCCACTTGTGTGTAGCATTTAATGATGAATCATGAGTCAGTTATTGAAAAAAAAAACATGGAATTTTTGAGAATGATTTGGAACTTTGGTATCGTCAATCCTAGTTGGCTGTATGTATTTACGAGACAAACTTGGAAGTATTTCCAATAGTAAGTTTTGAAGCGTCATCTTCCAATCATTGATTTTTTTCCTTTGACTCAGCAGTGAAGAGAAAAAGGTCATAATATTGTTCCAACAATGTCATCATTAGACCCTTAAATAGTGTGCATGCGGTAGATGCCAATCTTTTATATTTGGGGGACTTATCAGAGCTTTTTCATCGGATTCATTACCAAACGGGATTGATCCTTACTCTGTTAAAATGAAAAGTAGAGATCGAAACTAGGAATGTTTTGAAGGCGAGTTAAAGTACGGAATTTCAGCAATGTATGGTGTTCTTTAATCAACGCCCAGTTATTCTGAGACTCCATTGAAATGAGAATTTGTCTTAAATATCGAATTGATTCCATTTTAAGACGCAGAATACGTTGCTTATCTTGAATGAACAAGATATCCACAATGGAGTCCACAATCAGGCTCCTCTAAACTTGATAGTAATTTAAGACAAAACAAGATGTCAAAGCGACTTTGTCGTTAAAATAACAAGAAAAGTACAGGAGTTTATCCAACTCTTCGTTTCAGTTATCGAAGCAATTCAATCTTGAGGTCGAACGTTAAATGCCCTAATTCAAATAGCTCCCGAGTATTCTGGAGGACGGTCAAAATACGGCTATGAAGTATGCTAGTGTCAGTTCATGATCTGGGTTTGAACCTCGGTCAGCAACAACATATTCTTACATCCCGCTTTACCTGTATATGAACTTATTATGTATAATTTCGAGATTAGTTCCTCACGTGATCCCATTTGTGTTCCAGATCCAATGCGAAGTAAAGCTGAGAAGCAGCGCTACGATGGTTGGTACAACAACCTCGCACACCCAAGCTGGGGAGCAATAGGTAAGAAATATATGGACATCATCATCGTTTTTCTCCTTCGATGGGTAATTTCAATTGCATCGGCAAATATACCAGAGAACCTCAAGTCATCCTTATGGCCTAGTCAAAGAAAACCTACTATTCAGGAGAGACGTGCATGGTGGTTCTGTCGGCGACGTTTTGACTGGTTGGCTCATGTTTGAGGGTCTCTTCAGATTCTGCCTCATCATTTCTTCCCATTTTGGATGAGCTCTAGTTCTTCCTGCTTGAAAAAATCAAAGGGGTTTTCCACCATGGACCGCGTGTATAGATTTATTCACACTACTATTACACTGCTACTACAAAGTAAAGACCTTGTTCCGCATGTTATTCATCTACCTTCTTCAAGCAAGTTGGTTGACAGCTCCATTGCGAGCTCTTCTCAAGATCATCGGGTTAACAAGCAAACAGAGCAATCAAGACGAAGCTAGTCATTTGGGATTGAGAGCAAAAACATGACATTTCCATCTAAAAAAGACCATGCCAATTGTCGTCGAAGTACATATTTTTTTGAGGTGACACAGTACAAAAACCAAATGGCGAAATTGATGGATTGTTTGTCGGAGGGTCGTGACATTTGAGATGCCGTTTGACTTCTGTCATTAGCAAAATGGATGGGATCTGTCTTGAACTTCAGGCCAAGATAACATCTCTATTAGATTGCTTGGCCATTGAACATGCTCGTTTGAGTTCCGGAGTCCAGTTTTTGTGAAGTTATTACGAACCCTAATTGATATGCTAGACAAGGGTGCAAAATGCAATCCCAAATTTGGATATGATAAGGATCTCGGAAGTTGGAATGAAGGCAATCAAAGTAAACTTGGATCTCGACAGAGGCACGCAATCCGTTTCACAAGATGAATCGTTCCTTGTGCTCAAACACTCGCGTTTTTTCTCAGCTAAGCTTGGAGCACTTTGACCATGGATATTTTTAGTACCCAATTTATTGTTCCTTTCAGCTCTAAATGAACACAATAATTACTAGTCTGGCGTGGCAGTAATAACACACTGGTAAAATTGGTTAGGAACAATCTTGGGACGAGAAGCCAGGGGTGGATTTCAAATTGAGGAGGAAATGGCTTCTTTTGTTGTGACCTCTATTGGAAATGTTGAGCTGCCCTGTCTGTGTTCCTTCAGCTCATTCATCAAAGCCCCACCACTACTGAAACAATTAGCTATTATGAGCTACCACTATAAGAAGCTCAGCTCAGGTTTTACAAACTCCACATTTTCAATTTCCCAGATTGTTAAAATGTCCACTGACTCGCCTGCAAATGCTGAAATTCTTCTTGTAAATAAAAAGTAGCTAGAGTTTTTTTCGGAGGTGGGGGGGGGCGGATTTTTTTTGGCTTTAATGGAATTCCTTGCAAAATTGAAAGCATTAAAATCATACTTACGTTTAACATTTTATGATATTTGGTCTACCAACGAGGTTTTGTTGTCAGATCTGGTGGACAACCTGACCAATTGGTTGATCAGGAACAGTATGTAAAAGTTAATTTGATCCTGCTTTACAAGCTTTTACAGGATCAGCTCCTACATGTTCCTGAGAAGACGGGGAGCAACAAATTAAACAACGAAGGGGACGAAAGAAAAAACAAAGAAAATATCTTAAAACAAAGAAGCCTATTTTCAGATGGTATATATAACAAAGCTAATTTTGAATACTGTAAGATTGTCTCTCTTTGTTAGTATATCCCTCCAGTAATTAGTTGACGCCAATAAGATATGATCAGACATGTTAAATTTCCGAGAGATACCGTCAACGGAATAAAAAAGGCTCTTGACACAGTTTATAATCTAAAAGATCTCGAGCAATGATCCTACATACCTTAAATATTCTTTTTTTCTTCATTTTAATTGTCAAGACTGTTGGTGTGCCGCCATAATGAAAATGTACAGATTGTCCAACAACATCATTTCATCTCTATCAACAACGAAGTGGCTCACACACGCACGCTCTGAGAATCGTCTGAAACATGAGTCCAAGGACGAGGACAGAAATAATTTGCCAAAACCAGGAATTCGACAACAGACGAGAGATCGAGGAGGAGTTGCACTCACTCGGCCACAATTGTTGCTATCGTTCAAAGCATGCATGACGGCCAAGGAATCATCATCATCATCGTCATCATCATACATTCTGGCTATCTGAAGGAACCTTTCTGACGAAAGAGCCCTGGAAAACAAAACGTAACATGCCTTCATTGTCGTGTGTTTCTAAGGCAGAATAAGTTAGACGAGCCAGACGTTCGTCTTTAAAGCGAAGATCTCACCTGTCAATTATTGTTAATGGTAGTCGATCCGTTCCTCCGGGGATGGTGGCTGCGTTTTTATCCATTTTCTTGTATTGGTTGGATTTAATTTGGGATTCGCCTGGAATTCGATCAATTTTCCGTGCGATTTGGAGGCGTCAATGAAGCAGGAAGCAAAGAGATCCTCAAACATGCGTCATTTGTTGAAATGTCCAGGGACCAGAGAAGTAGATGAGTGCGTGTGTTCGACTTCTGTAGAAGGAACAACAACAACTACTACTAGATTACTGCTGCCTCTATTGCTGCTACTATTGAGTACCAATTGTAAATTGACTAGAAAAAGAACTGCATCATTGCATGTAATTTCGACGGCGGCTGAGGGAACAATCGCTTTTCATCCAGATGATTTCGGTCCCTTCCAAAATCCATGGTGCACCACTTCTCGTGCTCCATAGAATCAAATCAGATATACTTTATTGTTGCTTGTTTGCTATTCTCCCCTCTTTCACGTTCGTTGAAGCGAATTTGCTCGTTACCTTGATTGGCGCAACCAAGAGTCATGCTAAGGGAGCCACTCAAGGAAGCAAGCTAGGCCCCAATACACAAAAGCTGAAGTGACACGAACGAGGCCGTATATGGGCTTGACATGCATTTTGAGGTTGTTCAAGAGCCCTGATTGAATTGTTATTACCACTAAATAGGTAGAAAGAAAATGAACACTGTCTCACTTTCTCCGTTTCAGATAATCAATTAACACGCAAGGCTCCGGCCTCCTACGGGGATGGGGTTTATACTATGAATGGTGAGGGTCGACCGAGTCCACGGACCCTCAGCCAGGCCTTTATGAAAGGCGAGGATGGCTTGGGATCGCTCAAAAACAGGACTGCACTCTCCGCATTTTTTGGTAAGTTCTATTTCAAAGTGCATTTGAACCAGTTTCAGAGTAGGTATCTACTTGAACCACATAAAACGGATGATTTGATGAACAAGCAAATCGAGTTTGGGCATCATTAGTGTCATTGAATAGCCCTTAATGGTTTGAGAAACGCTTTCGGAGATACATTTGATCTCGTGTGAACTCTTCACTTTCCGATAGTTTAAACAAAATATCTTAGATGTGCAGTATTGTTCACTACGCCCTTGATCTGATTTAACTTTTTGTTATCGTCATGCTTCCGGGATTAAATAAGAACAAAACAGGCTATGGAAAGTTTTCAGCAAGTACGTCCCTAATTAGAAGTTTGAGCCGGAGGAAAAAAAGAAGTAGTATTTTTTTACTTTGTGCACATGGTTGCATTTACTTCCCGTTAAAAAACCAATTGTTCTCAAAATGTGGCGTCAATAAAAAACACACGGCCCTGAAGTTTATTCACATTAGATTGCTGACCTTTTATCGCCCTGGAAATTGCCACCTTCAATCATGATCGGGTCATTAATATTAATTGAATGTCAAGACCCGAAAATGTGGTTGGTGCCCGGGACCAAAAAGAAAGAAAGAGCGAACTGGAATGTGTTTCCACAAGAATGCTACTTGGAGGTCGTTGAAGTGGTTGTCTGAGGAACCATTGGATGCTTTTTATGTGCACGATGATAATGACGACAACGACGACGACGGCCATGATGATAATGATGATTGTTTCCTCGCTCGGAAATGCCAATTCTTCTAATTATCAAAATCATAATTCTTGCTAAATACAGAAAGATCTCCTTGTCCGGATTGGGTGTTCTTAGTGGAGCCCATTCATTTCGGCTTGATTGCCGACATCATGTCGGTATTTGCTTGCTTGAGAGCCTCGTCAGTGCAGAAGTGATGCCATTTGCAAGGTGGGTCTCCCCCGTTATTCCCAACTCGAATAAGAGTACGAATTGGGCGGGAAGGACGGACAAATCGTTCACAAGAATGGGATGATTGTTCTAATAGCAAGTCGAGCTTTAAGGTCAAACCCTTAAAGTTGGACGATGTCAAGGGTGTGTTCGAGGGCGAGACCCTGTCGGTGTCAAGATCGCTCACCAAGATTCATTTCCGTGGTAACCACTTGGGTGTTTGTTGTCCGATGGAAAGCCTTATTTTAACATTCAGAGAGGGCCAGAGATTTTTCACCCACTTCAGAAAGGCCCCGACTCATCTCAAATCAATGAATGAGAGATGACGATGGCAAAAGGTGTCCTCACGTATCTGCGATCAGGTGCGTATGTGTGTGTTTATTGCACTCATGGATGATGCTCCGCGGCTCAATAAGCTGGCAAAACCCCTGTGAAGGTGTGAAATTAACCCCGAAATGAAGACTCATTGTGCCACTGAAAAGCACTCTTTATCGCTATAAAAGACTCTTTAAAGCCCGATAAGAACCATGCCCATGATAGGGCTTTGGTTCCGTGACCATCTCCTCACACGTAATACTGAAGCAACTAGTAACCAACCTCTTGGATGATGGTATTGTTGTTATCTTTGGGATTCATTGGCTTATTTTGTCGCTTCATTGCCCAGAAGACATCTCTCTTTTCCCGTCCAAGTTGGGAGTCGTCGCATTAGGTGAAGATGCAATCTCGATTGTCACCCAAGCTGTAATGACAATCATTACCGGGGATACCTTCTCATGTTCGCAATGAGATTTGATTTCACGTGGCGTTCACATTGACTCGAGTGCTTTGACTTTTGACATGAAAAACACGGTAATTTGTTGGGATTTTAGATGGCATTGGGAGAAGATGAGGAGGAGGATGAAATCGAAGAAAAGTAAGAACAAGGAGCAAATCAAGCAACAACCAGTCAATTGAAGATCTTTTGTTACGAGACACATGCTGCACAGGCCTCCCCATTCATCTTAGGTATTGTTCATGTCCGGCGTTTTCACACGATAACAAAGAACCACGTGGGTTGGTTGATTATCATCAAGTCTATCTACGAGTACCATTAGCCAATCCATTTGTGATAGGTTCTTTTTGAGCCAATTAGAAACCACTTCCAGCCGATTAGAACCTCGTCGGAATGGAGACAAAACGAATGATCTGTCAATAGGGCATCTTATGCTCTGAGGAGGCAGGTCACGGCCACTTTGAGGCAATTCAAGTCCAAATATTCGGTCATCGAGGGGGAATGAGACTCGAACCTGTCGAATGCGGGGAATGGGAAGTGACGATTTACATTTTTCGTCGCTACATGAGACCTTTTTTCTTCAAATTCCACGTCTAGCGAGATCTGATAAGGGGCCCCAAGAAGGATTATAAATAATGCAGGTTGGGGGCTTTGAAAGCTTCAGGAAACGTATTATCGTCGAAGGCATTGTAGTACAGTGAGTACAGAGCCAGCAGAGTCCAAACATCGCTTCATTCACTTGGAAATGAGTTTGGCCGTGGGTTTGGGATAGTTTCAGATAAATGAGACCGTGAGGAAGGGGTGTTCAATAGCTGGTTGAATCTTGGGGCTTTTTTTTTGCTTACATCTAAGCGGTACCGCGTGCGAACCGTTGTACGAATTATGACCCAACAAACAAGCCCAGATCGTGCGCACAATCATGAACGAGAAATGAATCGCTCGCAACTCCTTCATCTCCTTCGTCATCACCATCATTATCATCATCATCAGCGTGGTTCTTTGCAATGCTCTAAAACTAGACAGCCCTCGGGGATTTGAACTTATGTGTGGCAAGTCCGTTTCTACCGGCCTTTGAGGGCGTGTTAATACGCCTCCAAGGGGTCGTCTGATGCGAATGAACGACGTGATCTCACGCCTGGTTGGTTCTGAATGTCGCCGTATTCTAATCTTTTCTACCTTTCAGGACAAGTGGTGAGTGCGGAGATCTTGATGGCTAGTGAACACGGTTGTCCCATTGAGATGCATCGAATACCCATTGACAAATGCGACGAAATGTACGACTCCAACTGCAAAGGGGACACATTCATGCCCTTCCATCGGGCCCAATATGACGTGAAAACTGGTCAAAGTCCCAACAGTCCCAGAGAACAGGTATGTATACAGTTGTTTTGCTATAAAGAACGAATGTTGAGAGTGGTCGTGTCTGTTTGAAGATATTGGTATGTAAGGTTTGACAAAGCCAAACAAGCACTTGGTGGTCATTTTGACTCACATTTCAATGGACCCTTGAGGGTTTCTCCGTCAGAATCAGGATGGCCGATGAGACTTGAACTTATCATTTGATGTTTGCCTTATCAAAAGATCTAGACAGATTATCCTTCCAAATCAGGATGCAAGTTTCTACAACTCCAGATAGAGGAGAACTAAAAAGGAAAATTGGTGTTCGACAAGGCCGTTAGATTTGCACCTCATTTGACTAATGTCCGCTGTCGTTTCAATCGCTCTATGCATGTCAAGACACTGAAGAGAACTTGAAGCCATTTCAATCACTTGAAAAGACAACCGGATTGGCCACGGACAAGGACCGATGATGACAACTCAAGGGTCGCTTTGAGATCTCTCGGTTGCACCACTGCACCAAGTGCGCAGTTACGTGCGTAGTTGGGGTTTGGCCACGCTCCTCTCAAACAACACCTACGAAATGCGGAAACGCAAATAGATTGAAACAATTCCTTGTTCAGCTAGAACAGGGGGAATGTACGTATGTCTGTCTATTTGGCCCTGACCACTGACCAAATCCTGATTCCAAAGGAGGAAACTCCGCTCCGTCTAGTTCAGTGGGAGGGATCCCCGAGTACCCGGCACTTCAAGACCAGCTCGTTGATTTAGACCTCGGAACAGAGCAAAGATTTGGTTCTGCTTTGGCACTCTCATTTGAAGTGACAGCGAGAGTGGTCGTCCATTCTACCGTAGACCTCTGCTGCAAACATGTAGGGTATTCACAAAATACAGGTGGCGGCGAGTCACTACTAATGAGAATGAACAGAACGGACGAGTTAGACTCGAGGAATTGGCCTGAAGTAAGGGTCGAAGATTATAATTAATCATTGGACTTTGTTAGCTTGACCAGGGGAGGAAGAAGAGAAGCGGCCGACCTCTTAAATCACCTCTTAAGTATTGGGAGTAGGAGTTCAGGCGCGTTACAAAAAACCGAGTTTTCGAAAGTTCCCTTTCAAAATTGGCCTAGATGGGTTTCTGTTCCAGTTGTCTCTAAACGGTGTCACTGCCCATAACTTGACACTCGGAGGATCCAGGGTTAAATGATGTAGGGGATGCATGTTGTCAACGACCTTCATTTTAGACGTTATCTTGTTCTGTCATCGGTAACTTTGGACCTCACGAAGGTTTGGTAATAATTGAGCGCTGTTTCTCAAGGAAAGGAGAAAAAAAGTGACAGTTCCAACATTCGAAATTTCATGTAACATGGACAAGGAGCTGCCCAAAATGAATAATTTACATAATGGACATCTGGAAATACAATCAAGAAAGAATGAAAGTATCTTTTTGAGTAATAGCGATCACAATCCACTTAATTAGCTTTGATAGTTGTTGATTTTCTGCGGCCTTACCTGTCGCTTAGGTTCTAGTTTGATTCCTGGATTGGACAATCTGCTATATGTATAAACAAAGAATTTTTATGCTGTTCGTAAATTACTTTTCTCCAGAAGTGAATCCAGGCCATAGTGACTTTTAAAGATGCAATTTTTTTGATATTTTAAACTGTAGACTTTTCGTAAACGAAGTTCCCATTAAACTAAAAATTTCCTTCGAATCCGATTCGTTACACTTTTCTCACACCCTGTGTCTTCTTAAGTCACGCACGTCTCTCCTGAATTTGTAAGAAACTTCAACAGTCGCACCAAGTTTCGTCTCCTCCGACCTCTTCATCAACATCTCGATCTTGTCAGATGAAATAGAACACTCGCTTCTTGGGTATAAAAGTGAAGAGATACGTACGACCGAGACGCCCGCCATGGTTCATCAAATTGATGCGGGTCCCAAAAGGCAATAGCACCGAAACGAATGCCGCACCTTTGACCATGATAGTCGAGCAATTTAGGCGTAATTAGATCCGTTTAAATCGGTTGAGGATGATAGGATCTCAGGAGATCATGAGGCTAATAATACGTCCATAAGTCCACTTGAGCCAGCCTACCTTATCGAGACACTAGCATTTTCAGATCTGCTGCCTTCAATTCAATCGTGGCATGATAGAGCTGTCCAATAAATTGGCACCTTGAAACCCGATTTTTGGATCTCAAAGGTGTCTTTTGGTCGTGCCAAGGATTTCATAAATAACACGCGTGTAGCGTTTTTCGTGCTTTTATCGGTGAGAATAGAGCGGTATTTTTAAAAGAGTACGCTCACGGCAATAAATTGAGAGCGTCCTTAAAGGATTTATGGGGAAAAAGGAAAAGGAAAGGCCAAGAATATGTGCATAGCATGGCAGGAAATACAAGAAGGTCATTTCCAAAATATTGGAAAACACTTGAAAGTGTATAATAATTTTGTTGAAATATCTTAAAAATTAAATGTTGCATTGAGTCTTCTTTGGCTTTTTTTTTGTTTGTCGAATCCTGTGATATCAATCAATTTCATGATCGTACTCTTTTAATTATAGTGCTCTAGTTGAGCCCATTCTAACGCCACCACTCCCTTTCCATTCTAGCTCAACCGAATGACCTCATGGATTGACGCGAGTTTCGTGTATTCGACCAAAGAGGCCTGGGTGAATGCCATGCGAACGTTCCGAAATGGAACGTTCCGCATGACCGGTGATCCTTTACTGGGTCTTCCGCCCAAGAATGTGGATCGCATACCGCTGCAAAATAATCCGGCTCCACATGTACTTCGCATGCTTCCGCCCGAGCGAATGTTTCGTAAGTGAGAAAGACAGAAAGAAAACCTGAATACCTAGCTAACAGATGCGTAATTTGATTAACGAACCCGAAACCCTCGCCTATCAAAAGCAGCTCTTTATTTTTTGTTCGACCCTGCCAGAGTCGGTTAGTCAAGAGGGGAACGAGCAAACTAATTGAAATTGGGCCTGATTCGCTCGATGACGATTGTACTGTGTCCATTTGGTTCTTCCGTTTGATCAAACTTTTTGTTCCGTTCCTCCAAATACCATCGAGTCATTCCTTCTTCTTGAGAGACTTTGGTTCTGGTCAGCATCTCTGCCGGATTTGCTGTCTCAACTCATTTGCCGGTTCAAAATGGATAGCTTCATCAGAAATCGATGGACGAGTGAGAGTTGGGTGCTGCGAGTTAGCGAACCATTCAACAAGCGGCTAACTAAGCTTCTAAGTTCGGGTGCATGGTCATAACCATCAAAAGTTATTAGCCTAACATATCGGTTGGTTGCTTGGTTCATTGGCATAATGGTAATATGTAAGGTCGTCATGACTTGACGTTGTGAGGAGAGCGCAGGCTAATGATTGTAAAAGTCGTGCTACACTTCAGCAATGTGAACTTCTCAACCAGCCGAGTATCGAGCTAACTTGCGACTGAGAGTTCAGACAGACCTCGATTAATTTCGGGGCTAAACACAACATTTGCGGGCAATTCACCTTGAATTTCGGCCATTTTTTGGAAATTGCGTATACTAGGTAGCGCTTACGTAAACTACCGGGTTTCTTACGATTACGTAGATCTTTTTGTTCATACCATGGTTTCGCAAGGCAAGATCTTGGAATTTGATTTTATCCATTTGCCAAGATCAGATTGAAGTTCCTTAACTAAAACTAAGGAGGATTCAGTCACTTGTTTCATCTCTTTTCGGATCAAGAATATGTTCTAATTGAGCTCCTGGGTGGATATTTGCTTCAAGTGCGATGATAAGAACAACCTCAAACCTGGCAATTCGCTCACCTGAACAGATCATGCACCCGAGATGCGTCAAAAGCACTTCCTTAACCTTTAATTTGTACTGTTCTTGATATTTATGGAATCGTTAGTTGGCCCTTCCTCGAGCTCCTTTAAAACATGGTTGTCGAATTTGATGGTTCATTCTACAGCATCGAGAAGCCATCCACCCACTCTTGAATCTATCCATCCGTTCATTCGCCCACCCATTCTGTGTCTTAATTAGGTTGTCTGTAAGTGGCCTACCTTCACCAAACAAATGCCCCCAAAAGCCACAAACAACCCATATACACACATGTTTGGATGTATGGCTTTGCTCCTGTAATGTGTCTCGAGGGCATGGTTTCCGATGAGGTTGTAGACAAACCAGAAACAAATCATCGTAACAGAGGTCGACACGGAGGCAACTCGAACAACCAGTCGACATATCCATAATTAACCGCCATTCTGTTCGTCGTACGCGTTACATACACTTCCACCAAGCCAAGGGCATCATCACGACATGAAACTGAACACTTGCAATATTTGGATGGAGGTTTATGATTTTTCTCTGTTGTCACGTTCCGGAAGAGTGTGCCGTTCAAGTTGGCCCAGGGATCATGAACCGGTGGTCTCTGTGGAAGCTCATCAGAATGCTCGTTATGATTGGTAGGCGAGATCCTCCGACCCAAATTCGATGTGGATCTCTTTCGTCTCAATCTTGCCACATGAGCACTGATGAGCAACCTTGGCAGGTGGGTTCACTCGGAAGAATTGGATTATGAATCAAGACGCGAATGTGGAGCGGATCATTCATGCCTTTCCTACGTGATTGGAGTACTTCCACATTCCTCGTCTGCTTCTTCATCATTGTCAGTATTTTCATCACCTATCCGTCTATTCTTGATGAAGACGTGCAAAGTGTTTGGGACAAAGAACTCGCTAGCATGAGGTACGAGTTGAAGTACAAATGATTTGTTGCTTGTTGCATCACAGTCTAGAAGTAGAGTAGGGTTTGAAACTTTTATTCCCAAGAACCGGGAAAATTGCTCGACTTTGACAAATCGGTTTTGAACACAAAGTGATCTGGACTTGACTTAGTTCTGAATACCGTTGTGGTTGTAGAGCTGTTTTGATTTTTGATTTTGATCTTCTTACTTTGGGGGGACCCCCTACTGGAATGCCTAATCTCTCTTAGTTCAAAAGACCGTTCCCGGGTTTATCACAACAGTGCCGGGAATCTACGAGCTGATAGGATCGCTAATCCCTACGTTAGAGGGCAGTTGTGCATTCCATCCCCGTCACTTTTGTTTGCTAGCTAGGATTGCAAGTATGTGGTAAAGGAAGGACTTATTCATGAGAGGTCATCGCCAATTGGCGAAAAATAAATCATAAGGCAAGACGACAGCAATCCGTAGAAGAAGTCGTTGTCCATTTGTCAATGAACTCCATGTGTTTTTCTTTTCTTTCTTTTTTTCTCAAAAGTGAAGTGTCACTCAGAACCAGAAAGACGTCATCCATCAGCCCGGAAATTGAAACAATTGGAGATTGATATTTTTCCATCCAATTTATGGCCAAGACCAATCGGTTCTTGCCCTCTCCACTGTTACGACTTCAGATAGATGAGTATCCGCCATAGTAAAGTCACTCAAGTGGGTCCTCCGTTCCAAAACTGGACAGTGCATTTGCTTCATTCACAAGTGTTGGGCAAGGTCTTTGAATAGCGCTTAAAAGCTTTTCGAATATTGAATTCTTTTAAGACTTCCAAGACAATGAGAAAAACACTCGAGTACGTACACCGTTTGAGGGTCCTTTTTTCGGCCAAAGAAATGGTGAAAGTGACTCTTGAGCCAGATTGCAGGGTCTGCTTTTTCTTCTGCTCTTCAATCATACACGTCTCGTTTTTGAATGAGATCGCGAGATTTCGAGTACATATTTGTGCATCTACTTATTTAGCAACCGCTCGCAAGGCTTCCTTTCGCAGGAAAAGACGAAAAAATGGGCCCTAAACTTGGAAAAGGTGCCTTTTTTCTTTCGAACCAGATAATGGCCAAGTGCGTTCGTTTGCACTCCGAGAGATGCATTCGCGCGTAAAGTCTTAACAACACTTCTTGATGGATGCCTTCGTCGAACTGCATCTTATCAAGGATGCAAATTCTTACGCCAATTAAGGACACATTTCCTTGCTAAAAAACACAACTTTTTTGTGTTGAGTGCTTTTTTAGCGATCATCAAAACTTCGTCAAAAGAGAAACCCTTCCATGCGTTTGAAACGAGTGTGCAAATATACTCGAGGTTTGAATGTGATCAGATCACGAAGCAAAAACGAGGAGCTCCATTAGGAGGCCAGACTTAATTATGGCTATTATTAAAACTCCCCCTAGGTTTCCTCTTCCCTGCGATGATTGGTGTAGAATGAATGTCCGAATAATTCCGACCAAGAATGAAGAATGTTCGACTTGGTCACGGAAGAACCTCAAGACCCACGTGCATAACATGACATCAATGATCATTCATTCGATGAGCGACGTGATTGAAAGCCAATCCGATATGCTCAAGGGCTAGATTCAAACGATTGTGTCCATTCCTGAATGGAAAGTCAAAATGAACGTTGAAAAAAGTTTGGCAGGACTTTCCATTGTGCTGGTGATGACTCAATTGAGACAGTTCAAGGCCAAATGAGCCAACAAGGAATGCTCTCCGTCTGTCGGTTATTTCAATTTTCAGTGTTCAATTCTGCATTATCTTGCTTGGAAAAGAGGGGTGCTTCAAGGAAACGGTTTAGGATCCTCTCAAGGACCATAAAACCATTCAAGGGGAGGATGTTTAATGGTTTCGTTTTCGCGTTACCCCGCGAAATGGGTGCCTTGAAATAGGTGTAATTCTTTTCCTGAAGTCATTTCTCATTGGGACACGAATAGGCATTTGTTTTTTCTCTCTGCAGTAGACTCGTGGTGCGATATTTACGAGGCTCATTAGTCACTCTGAGTTTGAGGGTATCCATTCTGCGGCGAATCTCCAGCCGACTAGCTTGCTCAATGTCAGTCAGTCTGTCGGCAAGCTAGTCAGCTCTATCCATGATTATATTCCGCTTGAATTATTAAAATGGAATGCTTGCGTTTCCCCGGAAATTTATCGCCAATCTGAGTTTCCTGAAACCAGCCATCTTGGTTGGAATCATGCAACTCGAGGCCCACAAGGACATCACGCACTCACTCGTTTACGTGCACGATCGCTTTTGACACGAGTGTTTTGACTGTCTGTGAGGGGCTAATCTTCTCATTCTTTGTTTCCATTATTTTTTAGTTTTGGGCGATCCTCGTGTGAACCAGAATCCTGCTTTGCTGGCTTTGGGTGTGGTCTTCTATCGTTGGCATAACGTTCAAGCTGCCTTTGTTCAAGCCCAACATCCAGATTGGATCGATGAAGATGTGTTCCAAGCCGCTCGAAGAAGAGTCATTGCCACAATGCAGGTGAGTTCCCATCATAATGAAAGAACGTAGTACTGCTAAAAAATGCAACCTGGTCATGTTGGAGTTCTTTTTTTATGGGATGTACACGAATATTGAGGTCTGGCTCTCAACCGAAGGTAATCAGCAGAATGACATGAATATGGAATCACTTGGTCGAATTTAGAAATGGCGGTCAGCCTTGAAATTGCCATGTAAATTGAATTTGCCGGGGCCCATTGACCTCCATTTCCTTCCCTTAATCTATTATCTTTGTAATAAGCTGAGAATCCCTGAGAACCAAAGCACGATTTGATCGCCATCTCCTTTTCTTCATTCTAGTCGATTATCATGTATGAATATTTACCGGCCTTCGTTGGACAAGAAGTAAGCAAGTACCAGGGTTACAAAGCCTACGTTCATCCCGGAATCTCTCACGTCTTCCAAAGCGCCGCTTTCAGGTATGACACCTCATTTCAATCTCTACATATTCCCTACGGTACACACGGTTGATAGCTTATTTATGGGCTATGCCTGTACGGCCCAATGGTCAGGCGTGACACCGCCCAAGTTTTGAGGCCCCATATGAATTTGAATCAAGAAGAGAAATATCGATTTGTACTCTGGTTATGAGCAGAGCTCGAGGGAAGGAAGAAATAGTTCATTGAAGGGTGGGAGGTTAATGGCATGATGCTAACTTTTGGAGCAAGATGAAGTACAAATGTGTCGATAGGTACGTACCTCAGTCAGTCAGCCAAGGCCGTTGCCAAATCTCGAATGGATTTGTTTATACTGGACATAGGCAGATCGCAGATCTTGGCTCTTGAGGGTGTCTGGTAGCCCAGGATTAAGAGGCCGTTAATCACTCCAAGGACCCGCTTAATTATAGCCCACAGCTGTACTTTGAATTAGAGATGGAGCTTTCATGGATGGCGGGGTGGGGTGCCAGACTCCATTAGAACCGGAACAAATACAGAGACTTCAACGCAAGCATTTTCTAAGTGCTGCCAACTTGCTTTGATTGATCTCAGCCAAATCATCACTTTTTGTATTTATGACGTCATGAAAGCAGGGAAAATGAGGCCGCCCATCAGACCCAAAGACGAGGAAGGGAATGACTATGGTATCTGGTTCATTTAAACCCAACAAAACGAATCGTAGTTTATTTTCTTGATCTCCAGGTTTGGTCACACCCTGATTCCCCCTGGCATCTATCGACGGGATCGAACCTGCGACTATAAACCGACGCGAACAGGAGGACCGGCGTTGCGTCTTTGTTCCACGTGGTGGGACGCCCAGGTACGTTCACAGGGAGGGGGTCAATCTTGACTAGCTTGGAAAATGAAAGGGATAAATGGAAGCTCAAATCCGGAACGGCCGTAAATTGATGCAGTTGCGGCCTAATGAGTCGTGCAATCAGGAGTTTGGCGGGAGCTATGATGACTGGTTATCCAACCTTCATTAGTTGGAGTTCAGTTATTGCCCATCGCTTAAAGATTGCTCTTGATTAGTGATAGGCCGAAATGTCGGTTTCGGAAACAAATGCCAAAACGTTAGCAAACATACACATATCAAGGGTTTTTGAGAAAAATGTTGGAAGTAATTCCTTGTAAAAAATGAGGCTAAATATTTTGTGTGCTGGGCTAAACGAATGGAGAATGATGAAAAGAGAGGACACTTTTTTTGGTTCAGAAATTTCTTAACGGTGTTTTGAATTTCATTTAAAGTGCCCTTTCAAATATAAATTTAAGATGATTTTTGCATTTAATTTTATGGCCACCTACTCTCGATTTCGGTCTCGGTTAGGGATCTTTTCGGTCCATCTCTATTCTTCACCAAATGCCACCCTTCCCATGCACTCCTTGGTAGTTCGTACTTAAAGAAGTTTTTTTGCCATGACGCATTTGAGATGAAAGTACACCATTGAAGGTGTCCATCATTTATCCATCCTTCGATGGGTTTCATTCATCGGGCTAAAGAACAAACTCACATCTGGGGCGACGCTTATTGACGCATGCGAGTTGTAAAGCTGGCTTCAGTCACCATCAATGGCACCATTACAGCCTGCCAGATGAGAAGAGAGGTTGGCGCGAAGAAGGACCGGATTGTAATTTGATTTATGACATGATTGATCGCCCAGATTTTGAGGGTCCTGTTTAGTGTGCGTGTGTGTACTTGCAAACAAACCCATGTTCCGTTTACCAATGCGGATGTATGAGTAACGATTGTTTGTGTCGTCCCCAGTTGCCTGAAGAAATGGATGATGACGAGATGATACGATGATGCCCATTGGGGTTGGCGAGCAAAAGCAATTACTTGGGGCATTAAATGCGTCGATAAAGCTGAAGAAGGGCCCTCTTTCAAACATAAATCTTTGCTCGAGGAACAAACCATTTAATGAGACAGATTGTGCACCATTTGTCGGTCACATGGACCTACCTTACCTAGAACACACGAGTCCGAATTCTTCCTTGGTGGTGCCTGTTAGATCATCATGTAATGAATGCACTTCACACTGAACACTTGAGCCGTGTGCATTGAATGGATTAGATGTCCCTCGAATCAAGTGTGGATCGGCCTTCTTCAACTTGAACCACTCGTTCATGAGCACACATCTACTACCTTACTGTACATAGAGCGTCTTGGTCTTGGTGGTTGTGATAGGAGTGTTAGTGGAGAATGTTGCAGATATTAGCCAGGAATGTGCTCCTGGAAGAATGACGAAGAGCATGGGGATTCGCAGAACCAAGACATCCATACATACGTACATAGTTGGTTCTTTACTATCACACGAAACGTCGCCTCATTCGCTCACTCAATCAGTTGCGTGGATGTATTCGAACAATGACAAATGAAGCAAAGACATCTGTTGGAAGACTGTTTACATGCTCTTCTGGGTACTATTTAGTGATGGCACAAAAGACCCAAACCCGAAAGAGGGCTTTTCTGAAACCGAAAGTGCCTGACTAGAAGGTCTATAGCTTCGATTTTTTGTGCGTTTTTATTACCGTCACTTGAAGTTATGAATAAGTGTCCTATAATATTCTTTTCATTGAGTTATATTACCTCCAAAAAGGTAATATGGTAGAAAAAGTAGAAAAGCAAGCACTTATACGTTATAATATTTTACATAAGATATTCCATTTTCTCCCAAATTTGTGGTGGCTTTTTTCTTTCGGGTTTTGGCGGGGTAACCGGACTCGAGATTGTAACCGGAATTTCGGCTTTCGATCCATCACTACTATTGATGGCCCATGGATATTGCCTCATCTGAACTCGTATGCGGACTGTTAGAGCATTGAACTTTGGGTGTTATGTCGTGTTAGTACTATTGTATTTATTAATGACTGCTCTAATTTTCTATTGCCTCTGTAATTGGCCAAGTTGTGGTTTTTGATGAGAACACAACTCTGTTTCTCAGCGTGTTTAAGGAAGTATGAAGTTGGTGCTCGCAGCAATTATCATGTTATTATTATTTCTAGTTTTATTCTTTTTTGTGGTTAAGCAAGTACCTACCTATAAACACTGACAAGTACTGAAGGACAATACACGTTTTTCACGCCTGGTTGATGGAAAAATTACTAAAAGAAAGAAGAAGAAAAAAAATCCAATTGCCCTTGATCCACGTTAAACTGGATTTGGAATTCTTGAGAACAAAGGCGAGATGTTTGATCTAGTCCATTGAAGGATTGAATGCAAAGAACTCTCACATGCATCGTCCAATTGAGACACCCTCCCGTTTAATTGCATCTACGTATTTCCAGGATGAGATTGACAACAATTCAATTGAGGAAATCATCATGGGCCTCTCAAGTCAGTTGGCCGAGCGTGAGGATGCCGTTTTTTGCTCAGATGTGCGGAACAAGCTCTTTGGACCCATGGAATTTTCCCGACGAGATTTGGCAGCCCTGAACATCATGCGAGGTCGGGACAACGGATTGCCCGATTATAACACGGTTCGAAAGTGCCACAATTTGGAAATGCTCCAACGTTTCGACGAGATCAACCCGACCTTGAATGCCACCAACCCCGAGATATTCAAGAAGATGGAGGAGCTCTACAGGGACATGGCCAACATTGATCTTTATGTGGGTGGGATGCTCGAGTCCGTCGATGGACCCGGACCCTTATTCACCAAAGTGATCGTGTCTCAATTCGAGCACATTCGAGATTCAGATCGCTTCTGGTTCGAGAACAAGGAACAAGGGTAAGTGGATCATGGATCATAGGTCTGGATGTATAGGGTTATTAAGTATTGGTGTCCAATTACAAACCTATTATTACTCTGGACAAGTGATTGGTGTTAATGATTATATTGTTCTAATATAGATAGAAGGTACAAGGTTCAGTTATCTACAGCCAAAATAATTTATAATTTGATTGTTTTTTTAAGGAACTGATTTTGTATAAAAATGACTTTTTCAGGCGTACGCTTTATTTGACAAATTATTTTTACTTTGAGCGCGAATATGAAGAATTCCTCAGACGGCTTAAACAAAAAAATGGTTTTTGAAAATAACGTAATACAAGTTATAAACGTAATACAAATACACGAGTGCTCCTTGAGTTACTTGGACCACAAATAAACTTCATGGTTTCGTTTTTTACGAATTGAATTTTTTGGACTCTACTAAATAAGAACCCTTTATTGAATGAAATTGTAATTGTTCTCCATCTCTCTACAATTAGGATCCTTTCCGATGATGAGATCGAGTACTTCCGAAACATCAAGTTGGCCGACGTGCTCTATGCCACCACGAATATCACACCATCGGATGTGCAAAAGAATCTGTTCTTTTGGCTCGATGGTGACCCATGTCCACAGCCTGATCAATTGAATGCCACCACTTTGGAGCCCTGTCCTTTCCTCAAGGGTTACGACTACTTTCAGGTACGTTTTTATTGGCCTCTCATCGGATGTTTCATTGGTTTTTGGGAGCATAAAACGACTTTGACATGTTTACTTGAGCACAAAAGACAACCTCAATGGATACAAAGCCTTCAATTCAGTCTGGCGAGATTAATAGCCCTTTCATTGGTGTCTCATTCAAGCCCCTTTTGGGGCAGGGGAAAAAGAAACAGAGCCCTTTCATGGAAATCGAAGTCCAAACTGGTTATCCGACACTTCGAATGGCTCAACAATCCTTGGCCGAACGTAAAGTGTAATCATTTTGGCTTAACCATTTGTCAGAAAAGTCCGTTTGGATCCAGATATAGCACCTCCAGAGATTGGAAATTTAGCATTGAGGATGTTCGTCGATGATTGTCGACGTCTGGTATGGTTCGTTCTTTCTTCCCTTTGGAGATAGACAACCTTGGACGGTAAAGAATCAGGTTTCGCTCAATCAATCACAATCATAATTTTTTCCCTTCGAACGTCTCCAAGCGATGATTTTCAAGCGATCACGTCAGTCTCTGGTCTCTAATAAATGAAGTTCTTGACTTCACAAATGATTCGCGAATAGACTTTGTGGCATTTTGCCCTGAAAATTGGTCGGAACCCACCATTCATGGTTGTTAACATGTTCTCGGAAGAAGACTGATGAATTTGATGACAAAATACGGAACCTCGGAGAAATCCGGCACCACAAACTCTCGATCTCGTCAAGGAAATAGTGAGGAGTTAATGACAAAGTTAACCTTTATGGGATTCGTTCCTGTAGCGCCTTCAATTTGATCGTCGTGGCTGACATCAGCTCTAATCGTCTGCGTAATACATCCTATATTGGGTTGTGGAATGGTTTCATGACTTGAGGTCTATTGAGAAACACTTGAAACTCGTAAAATTTGACGGGGGTTGAGATCTCCAGGATATCTCGAATAGAAATACTGGTCAGGAAGACTCGGTTTCAACCGGACAAGTTAGGGTGAATCGCATTGGATGGATCGTCAAGTCACGACAATCTCGCACCGTTTTATTGAGCTGGCTTGGCATTCCAAGACGTGCTTTGCCTTCAACAAGAGTGGTCTCTTTCGGGATAGAAATGATTTTGTCGGAGTTTTCGAATTTGGCACCAAGATGCGAGCTTCTCGATTCTTGAGAGAATGGTGACTAGACTGAAAAAAGGAACCAAAATTGCGTAAAAAACGACAATTTGTATCAACATTCGCGGAGACTGTCGGGAATGGGAGGTAATCACGTCACCTGGTTTTTTGCATGACTAATGACGCCCTTGAGTTCAAAGTCGGAAGAAGAGCACCCTTGGATGAATCCGTCAGCCAGAAGCCAAAAACCATTGGTCATTCTCACGAAGGATCGTTTTGGATTCGTTCGCCTTTTCCATGATGAATGAGTCGAACGAAAAGAGCATGTGCAGTTTTGAGACATTCTCACAATTTGTTGAGCCAATGAAGAAAATGAAGCGCCACGTGGTTGCATAACACTTGGAAGGAAATGAAGATCAGAGAAAAACTTCAGAAGAATTATTGTTCGACAAATTTCAATTTGGGAAAAGATAAAAAAATATGCAACAAAGATTTTTTTCCTCTAGATCTGACTTGGCAGATGAGGATAACAAAAGAGGGATAATATTGAAAATCGCAATTCGAATCCAAGCTAAGAGTAAGATTGTAAGTGGTTAAGTGGACGATAGGAAAAAAGTGAGATTGCATTAAAAGCTTATTTTGTATTCCAAGTTCCCCTCTTCATCTTCGCCATTTCGAGTCAACCATTGATAGATTTATGGTATTAAGCATTCGAAGATATGGATTGGCTTTTTGGGTATCCGCATTCGATTGGCCTCAGGGCCCATGTTCGTAATTCTATTTTGCCGAATCGAACCCACGTGATTGATGGGACTTTGATTTTGTCTGCTGTAGATTGGAAGTTGTCTTGTTTTCACCTTGGCTTCTCTTTCGAAAAAATGGTTTCAGTCTCAGCTTCTCAGTTGTCAGTTGGCGGAGGAGGTTTCTTCTTTTTTATGATTGTGCTCAAGTCTGTCACGAAAACGTGTGTCATTTGCATGATCTCATCAAATACTTTTGCCGGCTCAAAAAGTAAGAAAGAGCCTTGCTTGCTAGCAATCTGGTTTTATTTCACGTTTTGCGCTCCAAATCCAAGGCCACTCATGTTGGTTCGTCTCATGTCTGATTGAGTTGGCTTTATCTAAATGGCCACTTCTACTCTCTCTCTAGTTTTTTTGGAGTTATGTAGTCTGTAACCTTGCAGCATTCCGGCTCCATAATTGAATTTGTGTACATTGTCATAACTTTTTATGGACTCAAGTAAAGCAACTTTAGACCTAGCAATCATAACAATTCGTGGATTAAAGAGGGTTGGTAATTTCAGGGGTTTAAAGGATCCATTTCATAAGGTTATCTCGGTAGATTGTGAAGCAATTCAAGTGTTTTCAAGTTCACGACCGGAAGGGGAAACATTTATTCCCCATTCATAATCCATTGATTGCCTAACCCCATCCGCTTTTTCTTGGATCATTTGTCGAGACCACCAAACCACGACGTCATCACAACCAACCAAGATTCCATTTGGGTTGGGCTGATGAAGAACTCGTGGAGGTCAATATTTTGGTCGGGATGAATTAAAATCTCACCATGGTTTCCTTCAGCCCCAAATTGGTATGCATCCCAGTCGCCCAACCAATAATGTGTGCACTGTTTTTAGTTTTTCTTTTTCGTGACTAACGCCCACATTTGCAATAGGTTTGTATGGCGTTGAACTCCTTCAATTCGAACAGGTTTTGTCCATTTGACTTGATCATCCATGGATGGATGGATAAGAAGGAACGAACGCTCGGTTTGATCCCTTCCTCGTTGTGCGTGTGTGTTCTGATGATCCTTGTTTGTGAGATCAGTGATCCAAGCAAGTGGAGGGATCTTTGACTTGATCTGAAATGAACTTCCAGCCACTTTGGTCCGGTTGACCTCAACTGACAATGAAACCAATCAAGGAGAGCTAATGCAAGACAAGCCCGCGAGATGGGATCTGATTTTAAAATGGTGCCTGATTGTTGATTACCAAAAGGTTTAGTAGTGGAGGGGGAAGGTGCTCATGTTTCAATGAGGGTTATGTTTTATGATCCCAAGAAAGAAGGAAGGAAGGAAGTGACCAAACTCCTAATTAGGTCAACTAGATTCATGGGCTCTTTGGGTAGGTACTAAAGCAAGTTGCAATCATATAAATGGTAGGAGGCTCTTAAAGGAAGAAAAGAACGAGTTTCCGAGGAAATATGACAGCAGCAAGCCAAGAAGGAAGAGCCAAGAGACTGAATAAAAAGTGGTGGCGTGGCATAACTTGAACTCGTTAACCTTTCCTCAGCCGAGTTTTACTCAAACTTGTTCCTCTTTTAGAATCTTAAAAGAGTTAGGCCGTTAATGCCTGAACAAATTTGTCACCGAGAGGAAAAATATCTCTGCCGATGACAGCGAAAAGAATACCGACCTAATGGGCAAGATCCGTATCCAGTACACGAACTCAAAGTACAGGTTTTTTTTGACTAATCGTCAAAATCTTAGATTACTTGCACTCGAAAGGTTTCATCCTATACACAAGAAGCAACTGCATTACTCAATTGTAAGACAAATCTTTGAGAAAAAAAATGAATGAACATGTTGCAGGTATTTGAACTACATTTCAAACCAAAGAAAGAAATACTTCAAGATAAAAATGCGGTCATTTAGTTCGTGTAGTTGTGTGACAAATGACAAAAGAGGGCCATTTTTGAAACAAGTGCAGTTTTTGGCATTGCATGTCTCACCAAGTAATGACTTGTTCAATAATGGACCCAATATCTCAATGTCCAGACCAAAAATGCAACAGAAGGCCTTAAATCAGATATAAAATGAGCAAGGTTTTAAGTTTCCGGCATCTTTTAACATAGAGCTTTGGAATCACGATCATAGAAATATTCTTTTACCCTCGTCATCAAAACCGTTAACATTAATAATGAATACTAAGTAAACAATCAATACCAATGATAGATAGTGCCAAGTTGAAAAATGGATCATATCTCGCACTTTAAAGCTTGTTAGATGAAAAGTCTCGATAACCAATTGGTTTGGCTTTTTTTCGGAAGCGTTGCCAAAACTGCACTTATTTAAAATGTGATCCTATTTTGTCATTTGTCAAAAAGTCGAACTAACAAGAAGGCCACATTTTGATCATGACTATTGTATTTTTTGAATAAATTTTCTTTGTTATCAGATAAACATAGGTCAAATATATTTACATTTTAGCCTAATTTTCCCCCCTTCATGTTGTTCCAGGGAAGTGAAATCCCGTACATCTATGGCTGCATCGTACTGTGTGCCATTCCCATGTTGGTGGGATGTGCCGCTTATGGTGTGGTCAAGCTCATGAACTCGCGTCGGCGAAAGATGAAACAAGACCGAGAAGAGAACAATAATGGCAAGAAGGCCGACAAGATGCACGTGAAAGAGTGGCTTCACCAGAGTGCTCGAAGACCCGTCAAGGTCAAATTTGGCCCCGATGAAGCCTATCATCTTCTGAATCGCAAGGGCGAGAAGCTTCGCACAATCGTAGTAAAGGCCGTGGAAAGCCTCGTAGTCGAGATCACGCAAGACACGCAGAAGAAGCCCATGATCTTGGTGCGGGTGCCCAAAGATCATGACCTGGTTCTAGAGTTCAGCACCCCAGCCGAGCGTAAGAAGTTCTTAGGCAAGTTGGAGAACTTCCTCCTGAGTCACAAGAAGTCCTTGGAGACCGTGCCCGTGTTCAGGGAACACATGTTGGCCAATGCGGAAACCAAGGAACGACGCAAACTCCGATTGGAGCATTTCTTCCGAGAGGCTTATGCCTTGACCTTTGGACTGAAACCGGGAGAGAAGCGACGAGTGGAGGATGCGACCAGCGATGTGATCATGGTGATGAGAACCACCCTGTCCAAGAAGGAGTTTGCCAATGCCTTGGGCATGAAGGAAGCCGATCTGTTCGTCACCAAGATGTTCAACATCGTGGACAAGGATAACGATGGACGGATCTCGTTCCAAGAGTTCCTCGACACGATCGTTTTGTTCTCCAAAGGTCGAACGGATGACAAACTCCGCATCATTTTCGACATGTGCGATAACGATAAGAACGGATCCATCGACAAGATCGAGTTGAGTGAGCTTCTGAACTCCTTAGTGGCCATTGCTAAAACGCAGAAACTCTCGGAAAAGGACGTGAACAGCCTCATCAATAGCATGTTTGAATCGGCAGGCTTCCAGAACAAGGAGTCGCTTTCCTACGACGATTTCAAGACCATGATGAAGGAGTTCAAAGGTGACTTCTTGGCGATTGGTCTGGATTGCAAAGGCGCCAAACAGAACTATTTGGACAGCACCACAAACGTGGCTAGGTAAAACTTCTAATTTGTTATGATGACCAAGGTCAATGTTATTAAGTTAGTAATTGTACATTTCAGGATGCAGAGCTTTGGTCTAGAACACGTGGCTGAAAAACGCCGCTCAGGATTACGGAAACATTGGGACGCCCTCACGAATTTCCTCGAAGAAAATCGACAACATATCTTCTTCCTCTTTGTCTTCTACGTGATCACGATTGCCTTGTTCGTCGATCGGTTCATTTGTAAGTGTGCCATTTTTCCCTAAAAACGAATTAGGTTCATATTGACTCATTGATTTTTGTTCTTTCACAGTCTATTCATTCATGTCTGAACATTTGGATCTACGACACGTTATGGGCATGGGCATTGCCATTACAAGAGGATCGGCAGCCTCTCTATCGTTTTGCTATTGTCTGCTCCTTTTGACAATGTCTCGGAATTTGATCACCAAAATGAAGGAACACTCTCTTCACCAGTACATTCCATTGGATTCGAACATCCCGTTCCACAAGATTTGTGCTTGTACTGCCCTGTTTTTCTCGATTCTGCACACGATCGGGCATTTGATCAACTTTTACCACGTGGGCACTCAACCATTAGAGCATTTGCATTGTCTCTCACGGGAGCTGAATTTCCCATCGGATGGCAAACCAACGATCCGCTATTGGTTGTTCCAGACCTTGACAGGTTTAACAGGAATCGCCTTGTACTTGATTGTCATGATTGTCTTCATATTTGCCCATCCTTTGGTGCGAAAGCGAGCGTTCAACTTCTTCTGGATGACCCATCAGTTATACGTGCTCTTGTATATCTTGAGTTTGCTCCATGGTTTGGGACGACTCACGGCTGCTCCTCGGTTCTGGTTGTTCTTGGTGGTTCCTGGATTCATTTACACTGTGGACAAGATTTCCACCCTTCGGACCCGTTACATGCAACTGGACATTCTCGAGACTGTTTTACTCCCATCGGACGTGATCAAGATCAAGTTCTACCGTCCTCCTAATATGAAGGTCCTCTCGGGTCAATGGATCCGATTGAGTTGTACTGCCATTCAACCGGAGGAATTCCATTCCCTCACCTTGACCAGTGCTCCACATGAGGATTTCCTTTCGGTTCATGTCAAGGCTCATGGTCCTTATACATGGAAGTTGCGGAACTATTTCGATAAGAACATCAACGATCAAGAGGAGGATAAGGATAACCCGCCCAAGATTCGAATTGAAGGACCATTTGGGGGCGGAAATCAGGACTGGTACAAGTTCGAGATCGCTGTGATGGTTGGAGGTGGAATCGGTGTCACGCCTTATGCCTCGATTTTGAATGACTTGGTTTTCGGTACTTCGACGAATCGATATTCCGGTGTGGCGTGTAAGAAGGTGTATTTCTTGTGGATCTGTCCATCACACCGCTATTTCGAGTGGTTCATCGATGTTCTTCGAGATGTGGAAGGCAAAGATGTGACGAATGTGTTGGAGATGCACATCTTTATTACTCAGTTCTTCCATAAGTTTGATCTACGAACCACGATGCTGGTAAGTAGTTGATGGGGCTATCATTTGCTAGAGTCCATACAAAACTATGAATTGCTCTCGAAACATACGTTAATGATTAAATTACAAAAAGTAAGAGCATTTGTGAAATTGAGTTAATCTCCATGAAGCTGTGAAGCTAAGAAATGATGCTCCACCTGAGTTTTAGGTATCTTTAGGAAACATCCTTACGTTGTGCGCACATTAGAAGTCCTTCTATTCCTTACTATTGTTACAATTCTTTAGACGAGAAAAAAAATGGTGAACACCAGTACATTTTTGATTTTTTTTGGATCACCAATTAACTTCTTCGTCTTGTTTTGTCACATTTCACCATAAATGTTTTTTTTTTACTCTAATTTAAAAAAAAAAACCCTGTCATTCCGGATGTGTTTGAACGTGTTAAAATACTCGGTTTTATACTTTCCAGTACATCTGTGAAAACCACTTCCAACGATTGTCCAAACGGAGTATGTTCACGGGTTTGAAGGCCATTAATCATTTCGGTCGTCCAGACATGCCGTCATTCTTGAAGTTCGTCCAGAAGAAACACAGCTACGTGAGTAATCGGATTTCAAAGCATCCTAATCCTCATCATTGGCTAATATAACTTAATTTACTCTCAGGTCAGCAAAGTGGGCGTGTTCAGTTGCGGTCCAGGGCCATTGACCAATTCGATCAGTTCGGCTTGCGAAGCTGTGAATAAACAACGCAAGTTGCCGTACTTCATTCATCACTACGAAAACTTTGGCTAAAAGATGGTCGTCGGCGTCGTCATGATTATCATCATTTTCGTACCATAGACGGAGACTGGAAATGGTTGCGACGAGCTCGTTTCCCAATGATGTCAGAAGACAGAGATCCTGCTCAACTCTTTAACTCACACAAAAATGAAACAACCATGCCAAACCCCCTTTGAGTTTTCTTTCCTCTTGTTCTTATTCTCCTTTTCATGTTCTCACCATGTCTCTCTGTATCGTGCTCAACATCATTTTGGATATCGTCGCTGGATTTGGGATGGATTCACCTTTTTATCTATTTTTAGTCAACCTTTTGGTTCTCGCCTTAGATCTAGTTGAAATGGACAACAGACGATCAAATGAGATGTGATAAACATTGCAATGATATTTTCTTGTGGACTTCACTTGGTGGGTTTGGGTCTGGACTCGATTCCTCCGCCCCAATCAATTGCAGCCATATAAAACAAAACGTGACCATGTAATTTTGTTGAAGCCCAATACCCAATCATTCTTTTGTATGTACATAGAAATCATTTTTCACGAAACTCTGATGCCTTTTTCTTCTGTTATTTATCCTGTGCACATCGAGTTAGACGAGGGAGATGAATTACGAATAAGCTCGCCAACTGAAATGCGACAGTGGAACAGAAACAAAGAATGCTCCCATCCAACAATCCATCCATCCATCGATTACTTTTTCCTTACACCCTTTTTACTCCTATTATTTTTATTACCATACCTTAATATATTTTTTTCAAACACCCCGGTTTCTATCGCATCTCTAAAATGAAATGATTGAAATACAGGCCCTTTACGAACAAACCCAACGTTGATTTTTGCGGGAAAATGGTTGCTCGTTAGGTTGCGTGAGTTATCTGCAAATCTGTCGAAAATGATTCAAGCTCAACACTTATTGTTTTTAAATACTTTTGATTCTATGACTTTAAAAGGGTGTTCACATCTATTGAGGATATATACCATAGAGTTCTGTTGACGAGAGATACCATAGAGTTCTATAGAGGAGAGATACCAGAGCAAGCTGGCCGTTAAAGTTGAAAGTGAGTAGCAAGTATCAGCACTTAGTTGAAATTTGCCCAGCAAGTCTTGTGCACCCACGTTTCTAACAAGATCGTCTACTTGAATTGCCAATTTTTAACAATAATCTTCCAAAATATTTGCTTTTTCATGCAACATCTGTACATCACCATACCAGTTGATAACACCATCTTCTTAGAAAAGTGTTCTTTACTTCCAATCCCAAATTTGTGCTATGGGAAATACTAATTCGGATCTTTTTTTTGGAGGGGGGGGATTTTTTAATACCGCTGCAAGCAATGGAATTCCCTGTAAAGATAGTAAATGATTAATATAGTTTGTATCAATACCGTTTATGCGATATTTGATTTACCAATGAGTTACTGTTGGCAGATCTGTACAACCCTTGAATAGTGGATTGGTCAGGAATAGTATTTAAATAAATTGTCTAATCCTGCCTTAAATGCTGTTAGAGGATCAGCTCCTACATATTCCGGACGAAGACTAATGGGCAACAAATTGAACAATGAAATTTATGAGCCTGATAAAGAAGAGAGGAGGACTTCAATGATTGGATTGAGATACTTTACCAAATTAAGAACATTATGTTTTGAATCTGAGTCTAAGCTCTGTCTGACCTTTCCCTATTCCCTATCAACATTCCCCCTTGGGGCCGTTCGGCTCCTATGTTCCCAAGCTGAATTTACCTGGATTGCCTTTTCCTTTTGTTGAAGAACAAGTTACAAATATATTCATGACTGATTGATGTGTTCCAAAAATTCAAACTGATATAATCCATAAATGGTAAATTCTAACATTCCAACAGAAGTCACAAGTTGACCCTACAGATGCAAGTTAATTCCAAATTACATTTCCCCAATTTCAAGGAGGCAAGGAACTTTGGTAATCCACGATATAAGGTCGTATGTTAACGCACCTAATTAAAAAAACTTGAGTGTTCCAAAATTAAGTCAACCTTCGTTGAGTATATACTCGCCCCAAGTGTTGCGTTACTAACACAGCCGCTGTCGCAAGTACATTCTCGACGACTGTTAATCTGACTTGATTTTGGTATACTCTAGCTTTTTGAATTAAGTGCGTTAACCTGCGGCCTAATGTGTGACTTTGATGAACTGTTACATGCTCCATCCTTGTTCAACAAGCTGTCAATGATGACTAATTACCTATTCATTATAAATCATGTCTTTCACAGGGAATGATATTTCAGCGCTTTGTTCTGATTACTACGCTAATCATATTAATTGCGCCTTGTTCTAATCGTCAAATTCAAAGCTTTGAATATTTTGGTGAAGATCTCTACAATGAGATTGAAGACAGGTGAGTTTTTGAGGAATTGCTTAAGGTTTGAATGTATTTGTTGGATTGGCCATTTCTGTTTTCATAGCTTGTTCGAAGGTCGGAATCCCATTAAACTTATCACCTTGCCTTCAACAGTGAATCCGGATATTTCAACAGTGTAACGCGGTATCATTTTATTTTCCATTATTTTGAAGCCTCTTAAATTTGTTTTTGCTTTTAGTGAGACAACAATATCAGAAGGCATGCAAAGGATTGATCCAAAAAATATGCGCAAGCATATGCCAAGGAAGTTGTCAAATTTGAATAACAAGGCCCAGAGGCAAGTTATTCATCAGATACAAACCACGACGTCATCTGTTTCTACCCTTCTACCTAAAATTTTGTCTGATGATGGTTGGAAGCCAGCAATATTCCTGAAAGATGGCGAACGCTTCGAGAAATGGTAGCCTCATTATATGTCATTTTTATATTTAGAAATAAATGATAAATGGTGGTTGTGATGCTGAAATTTATAGACCATCAACTCTAACATCAGTTCTTGTGTTCAAATTAACGTTACCGAGTTTGAAATTAACGTCACTTACCAACAAAAGGGCTCGTTTCTTGGGGATCCTATGAAATTAGAGCGGATCAAAAGAGAGTGTGTACAAAATAGAGCAAATCAAAATAGTGCCGGTTCAAAATAGAGCCTCTTCATAAGAGAGTGAATCAATTTAGAGCCAGGTCAAAAGAGAGTGTATTGAAATGGAGCAAAAATAGCGTTCGTTCAATTTCCTCAATTTAAATTGAGAAGGAAATTATAATGACAAATCAAATAAATTAGTTAGCAATTACAGCAATTACTAGTGACGTCATCATTTTTGGCGGGAAAAAAGTTCGGAAGACCTGTGTATCCGATGAGCGTGCGAGGTAACTAAAACGAAGGTTTAAGCCTGGTGATTGCAACAATGCCTTTCTTATCTGCACAACTTAACAAAAAAGTATGTTTTGTTGCTTTTATCTAAAATTTTGCTACATAAGTTGAGAGGGTTCTTCCGAACTTTGAAATTAGGAATGCCCGACTTTGAATAACAAGATGGCCAGAGGAGATTGGTTCCTGGGGCAACTAAACCTAAAAACAAATAATTTGTTTAATTGAAGGCTTCTAATTTCTCCATTTATTTTCAAATAACTTTGCAATACTTCTCAACATACATTAACCATGCCATTGCCCATAAATGCAACATTTTTCGAAAATCTGACCCTTGAAAACTTAGATTTTTTGGCAAGCCTACACTGCTAACGGCAGTTAGAGACGGCAGCAGGTCCGTAAAATGATACGGTAATCACTCCCATGTTGAAGGAGTTCAAAAAGACCCAAAAGAATAATGAAAAGCTTTTTTATCAAGGCTCCTTTTTATGACAGAAAATCCCAACAAACAGGGTCGGCAGCCATTGTGTAGGCTAGGGGTTGGCAACCACTTTTGGGTCAAGGCCCTCAAAATTTGATTGCATGTTGTCAGGGGCCCACCAAACAGGCATTGGTAGGTTCAGGGGCCCACAAATTAACAATCAAATAGCTTTGATTGTTATAGGTTTTTAAAAAGGCAATTTTGCTACAATTTTCTAGACACTTAACATAAACTTTGCTTGATTTTGGTGTATGGATGATTTGGTACCATTTTGATTGTCCAGAAAGTAGTGTCAGACCAAACTTATTTCGGTTTCTGATTCGGTTATGTTTACCAAAACCAAAAGCAGACATGTAATTTCAAGAATGGAGCATGATTACAAAATCGAAGATTTTTTTTGGTCTAAATACCTCTGAAACTTCATTTTCCGATGTTTTGAATTTGTGATTACCCAATATCAAACACATGAGCAATTTCTATTTTCAAAGTGAATTTAGCAAATTTGTATTTTTGTAGCCAGCTACTTTCGGTTTCGGTTAGGCCCTCTTTCGGCCGAAACTTTAAGTTTTGTTTAAGGACCTTTTGGTCCATCACTGCCAGAAAGCAAATGCACTTCTAAAGTCTACAAAACTTTGAACATTTTCTCAATTCATGGCCGTATTTAAAAACGGGAGTCCAATAATGGCAGGAATTACTAGTGATGTAGGCCTGGAAATTGCAAAAATTCCTTTCTCATCTGCACAATTAGAAGTTGGAACAGCAATTATTGACATTTTTTTTTGCAAAAAAGTATGTTTTGTGCTTTTATCTAAAATTTCGTTACATAAATTGAGAGGGTTCTTCCGAATTTTTGAACCAGGAATACCCAACATTGAATGAATAGATGGCCAGAGGAGATCGGTTCTTGGGGTAACTAAACCTAAAAACAAATAATTTCTTTAAGCCTTCCAATTTCTCCATTTGCTTTTTACTTACTTTCCAATAGGGCCAATATATGCCATTGCTCTTAAATACAACATTTTTCGAAAATCTGACCTTTAAAAACAGAGACATCTTTTTGGCAAGCCTAGAATGCTAACGACAGCAGGTCTGTATTTTGATACGGTAATCGCTTCCATTGAGGTGCAACTATACTTCACTTTAAGAGGCCTTAGTGATCAAGAAATTCGAAATGGGTATATTAATCACAATGCTTACTTACTTTATACAGGTGCTGGAGACAGAATATCTTTTTAAATTTTTCCCCGTGAAACCCTAAAAATATGGTTTTAGTGGGCGAAACCTTCGACTTACTCGGACAGAATTTTTTTTGGTACCCCGCCTAATCACCCCGAGTTCAAAAATGGTACTTTTTGATTTTGATTACTTTCCGATGCGGGCACGACAGATGCCCGCATCGGAATATTGATGGACCGTGGACTCACAACTGACCCTTAGCAAAGCTAAACTCTTTAAGCAAAGTCAGAGTCCAGAAGCTCATGTGAAAGATATGTCATCAGAACATTAGTAACAGTGGCTTTAACATGAAACAAAAAGCCAAACAAACCTGAAAGTGCAAGAGAAAAATAATGCAGCAAGCCTTTGGCCGAAAAATATCCATGTAAAGGCTTCAATGCATTTTATTTTGTGATCCAATGACAGGATTAATCCTTATTGGCATGATCAATTAAGATCAATTGCAAAATCGAATTTCGTTATAACATTAACTTCCTGATTGAGGGTGGTGACAACAACCGAAAACAATTTAAGCTTCAAAAAAGCCAAACAACCTGACCGTGCTGTTACTGCTTTCCCATGAGCCATAAGAGGCCCCAAAATGAGCATTGCAGCAATTTTGGCCCCAAAGCTGTACAGAGTAACTTGAATAAAGTAATATCTAGGATATAATTTTAGATAGTGAGTGTCAAAAATTGCTATTTTAAGCTTTTTAAAGTTTAATTTTACATTAAGCCAAGACTTTAAAATAAACAAGACTGAGACGAATCGTAGAACCGATTTTTTATTGCTCATTTCATTTCTTTTCTCGTAATTTTTTTAAGATCTGTCAAAAGTATATCACTGGTAGACCAATATTCAGAAAATTGTAATATTCTATTTTAGGCAGTAACGTTAGTGTTTAACTTTCTTTACAATGAATCCCAATCATTGAAATTGCAATAACGTAATTGCAATTACATTTATAAGTAATTGTTATCAATTACATTTGAGATCGAAAAAAATGTATTTAATTACTTTTGAGATCTAAGCACTTGCAATTGTAATTAATTACATTTGAAAAGTAATTGGCACATGTCTGGCTTGGAACGTATCCAATTTGCTTTGGGTGCTAGCAAGAACAAATGGATTTGAAGGACGTCGAAGAGCTAGAACTAGGAGAGCTAGGATTTAAAGTAGGTGGGGTATCCAGACTAGAGGTAGACTGGGCCTCTAACTCGTTAACAAGTGCGATTTTTAGATGCTTGATGGACAATCAAAATCAAGATATATCTATTTTGAGGATATGATATTACACATGATTTGTTGTCAAGTAATCCAGTTCATAGTGATGATTTATTTAGAAAAGGGATGTTGGGCAACCCCTGCACGTTTTTGAACATCGATGTCAAGTACGTGCAAAAAACACGTTAAAATCCATTTTGCTGGAAAGTTAAGACGTTGTTCAACCACCCATACCAATATTTGATGAATATTTGAGGTAAAAAAGTTTGATGTGAAACGTCTTGGCTTTACAGTGTACTTGATATATTGATGATGTAATCACGATGATAGTGATGATTTCACTTTTCCTCACACTCCAGCCGCAGCTGCCGAATCTCGTCTGCCTTCGAGAAGAGAGCCAGCAATTTTGAAATTTCCCGCTAAGGTAACGGAGCGCAAACTGGCAGATGGGCAAACTAGGGCTGGACTGTGAAGAAGCGTAATATCATCGCTATCATTTTGATCGTAAAATCCTCAGTATTTTGTCAACCAATGTTGAGAGTGATTGTTTGATGACTTAGATATGTCTCTACCCCAGTCAATTCTGTTCTCATTTTGGCCAAAGGCCTTTCACAGGAGGGATTTATCACGTTTTTACTGAAGCACTCTTGCTTCTTCCCGGCTAAGACAGTCGGATTGAAGTTGGGGTGGTGGCTCCAGCGGTAAGAAAAGAAAACGCATGTGATTACAGTGTCCCATTCAGAGTGATTGTGTGATCCGGAAGCGTATGCTAAAGAATGTCTTGAACAATGGCGTTTAACATACTTTATTGTCCGAGAGTAGAAATATAACTAACTAGAATATGAAAGGTCTGATGGAGGTAAAAGAGCAAAGCGTTAACCGGATAAAAGGGTGACTAGATTTGTACCGTAATCATCAAACACCCCCTTTCGACTTTAAGGTGGTCCTTGAAGTACCCAAAAAAAA
>CM021317.1:6495302-6535339 GCA_010645155.1 Tigriopus japonicus
ACACAAAGAAAGGGTGTAGTTTTGACTCTAGAGGGGCAAGGACAGTCTCCGTGGTCCCACGGGTCCAAGACTTAAACTACTGTGATTGAAGAGCCAGAATTTCCCATTCATTTTAAAGAAAACCAGGCGAAGGGGAATGTTGTGAGAAAATCTCTATAGGCTTACATAGGAATGATGTGTTCCACCTAATCGTGTGAAAAGTAGTTAAATTTCATTGCTTGATATGCCTTTAAGGGAAACAATGAAGCCTATATTTAGGGTCTGTCAGAAGTTCTGCTACTCCTTCAACAAAACCAACTTGGTCTGACAATTCGGATGAAAAAAACGTTAGCAAAATGAAATGGTTATGACACAAAATAACAAAATGTAAGCTGTTTTCTTCTTCACTTCTAGTTTGCTTGATTTTCAAGACTTGAATAAAGCAGATTTTTCGCAGTAGTAGAGGGAATGGCAGATTTTGCACATGCAGTCGTCAAGAGATTTCGTGTGGAATGCTTGATTTTTGCACGTGAGGTGATGGTCTGTGTCTAGCACTTCATGGAAAATCTTTCTTCGGTCCTGTTGGTTCAAAGGAATACAGGGTATTATTCGGCTCCTCCAACATGTGGAGGGAATACGAGAGAGGATATTAGGGAGAGAGGGTTCGGGAAATTTGATAAAAAGGTGAGTTGTAGTCTAGTACATAATGGGCCCAGATTTAAGGATGAGATTCTGGATGGCGTGATGTTTTCTAGATATGCCTCCAGTGGAATTGTGGAAGTTAGATGATGGCGTTATTGGAGCTCTATGAAATCCTATTTGATAAGATTGACATCCAAAATTTTTATTCCTTCTGTTTTGAAGTCTTTATGATTTCGAAGTTTGATGGTAAAAATTTGCTTTTTTCATCACTTACACCTGTATTTATAAAATAGCAATGGCCTTTTCTTGAAAATATTTTCATCCATGAAGGAACTAATCAATTGTTCGATTTTTTCAAGACCATAAACAAACGTGTCCAAACTTGTAATCCAAACTATTTCATGACTGATGTGCAGAGCGAGGGTTAAAAAGTTTTTACTTAGAACTTTAAAAACACTTTTTTGCCCATTTTTGCCAGTAAGTACTTTTTTGCAAGCGGAAAAAACTTTTTTTACGTTCTTCAGACACAAAAAAAAACTTTTTTTATTTCAATCCGACCTAAAAGAGGGTCGGCAATTTTTTTGGGTGAAAGAACGAGGACCAATAAATTTTGATCTAAAAATGGAGCACAAAAAATTGCCAGCTAAAAAACACATCAGATAAAATATAATTTGCTCTAGTAATTGTCAAATTAATTGAAAACCTTTTCTGGCCATTTTTGGGGGGAAACAAACATATTGCGTTCATTGTCATATGGTAAAAAACACATTTTTGTCAATTTTTAGCTGAAAAATAACATTTTTTGGCCATATTTCCAACTTTAAAATTTCTCTTTTTTAAATTTTTTTAAAACTTTTTTCCGCCCTCTATTGAGGTGTTTCGAGTTCGATTTTGGCATAGTTTTGCCATTTTGGTTCTTAAGGGTAAAAGTAAAAAAGCAAGCTTACTAACACAACTGGACTCCATAATAGCCTCGAGACCTAATAATCTTCTTGCAACATATGGCACTCAAGTGGCAAAACTACCTGGAGTTAGGGATGGCAAATTTTGGCCTTTTAGTAAATTTCTGCCATTTTCTGCCACCAAGGGGCAGAAAATAGCAAGACGAAATTGTGAATATGTAAAAATAGAAAATGGCAAAAATGTTCAATTTTCCCCAAGTGTCCAAAATGCATAAAAATGCAAATAAGGGCCTAAAATGCAAAATAAGTGTTCTGCATCAAGTTCCCATGCTTACTCATGACTAGAGCCCGGAAAAATATTTGCAAAAAAGTGACGAAATATACAATATATATTTTTTTCAAAAGCCCAAAATATTTGGAAAAAAGCCGGATATTTAAGAAATATGTTTTTTGGCAAGGCCATTTTTTGGTATTTTTTTATGTGTGCACCGATTTTCCACATTTGCTTCTGGTGAAATTGATGCATTTGGCCGTTTTGGGGGGGCAAACTTGGCATGTTATTGATTTAAACAATACAATTTTCAATTTGCCTCAATAGATGGCGCAGTTTTTCGGATATGACAGTAGTTTTGATTGTGAATGTCTAATCTTAGTACAAATGCCATTTTGTAGAGATTTTTGTATTTTGGATTCATTTTGGGAAAGTTCTTTTGAGCATTGGTCATTCATTTCTTTTCCTCAATTTAGCCCGAAATATTTTTTTTGACTAGAATATTCGTGAAAATATTTATATATGCCTTGAAATAGCCAAAATATTTAAAAAATCGAGGAAAAGTGGCGAAATATTTTAAAAATATTTAAAAAAAAATATTTCCGGGCCCTATTCATGACTGAATGGCAGTCAAATAAAACCTACTAAGTGGTGATTGTTTTTCTTGATAAATTATATTACGCTAGGATTAAAGTTTGTTAGTAATAAATCAGATGGGTCTGGGTTTCAATTAGTTCAGGGTTAAATTAGATTTGGATTAAATTTAGATGGGAGTTAGATTAGGCTAAATGGGAAAAGGTTACCATTAAATTAGATTCCTTCAGGTTTAATTTACATTCGGTTAGGCAGAAAATTTGGTTAGCTTAGGTTTGTGCTTCAGTAATTAAGGCAACATTTTAGCCGATCTGGGGAGGAAGAAGGGAGCCATTCTTATTGAAAAGGATGCATCCATCCTGTGGTGATGCTAAGTGCCTCTCCACTAAAGAAGCTCATGGGAAAGAAGCAAAAACTTGACCCTAACGACAAGTGGCGTTAACACGAAGCTTCAAAAAAAGCCGACAAACCGAGAAGCTCGAGAGAAAAAAATGCGGGAAAAGGAGACTTTCGATCCGAAAAATATCAACACAATAAGTTGAGCACTGCTTATTATGCAATATGACAACTGAATAGATCGGTATTGGCATGATTTACTTAAACTGATCGCAAAAGCGAATTTCTTTGCAATTTGAATTTCCTGAGTTGATAGTGGCGACAACAACGACAAACAATCGAAGCTTCAAAACAACTCAACAACTTGGCCTAGTTTTCGCTTCTTTCCCATGAGCTTCTTTAGCCTCCTCGCTGTTGCAAAGGACACAAGTGGTCATTTTGTCTGAAAATTGGACTAGATATGCTTCAGAATATGTTTATTGTTTTATACCTATGCCGACATGGCGAAATTGATACTTTTTTGTCTTTTGTTTTTGCCCGTGAAGTTAGATTATGAGGACTTCTCGAGGAATTTTCTACTGAAAAAGTAGCCTATAACTGAAATACTTAGATTGCACCATTGACGTACACAAACTCACTGATCACTTCTGTTTTGTATTATCTAGAGAAGCAATTATGTACGATCACCTCCCGTTGCACAAGGGAGGTGACACAAGACTAACTGCCAATTACCGACCAATATCCCTTACAAGCGTTTGCGGAAAGCTCATGGAGAGGATGGTGAAAGATCAACTTTGGAACTACATTTCGAGTGGGAGACGAATTGAGAGCGAACAACACGGTTTCTTTCCTGGGAAATCTTGTACGACCAATCTTCTGGAATTTAACGAATTTGTTTCTCGAGCAACGGAGGATGGGAAGGATGTCCATGCAATTTATCTAGATCTGTCTAAAGCCTTTGACAAGGTCAATCACCATGTATTGCTTGACAAGGTGTTGACTATGGGAATTGAGGGGACAACGTTCCGATGGATTAAACACTGGTTGCGGGAGCGGCTTCAACGTGTTACCTTGGATGGAGTCTCTTCAGAATGGAGCCCAGTAACATCGGGTATTCCCCAGGGGAGCATACTTGGCCCAGTTCTCTTCTCTATTTTCATGAATGATCTCGCCTTCAAAAGCCCTGTATTTTCTCTCAAATTTGCGGATGATACCTAAATATTTTCTGTCGTTTCCTCGGTGCGAGATGAGATCGTTTTGCAGTGTGCTCTGGATAAAATTTTCGCGTGGTCACGCTCAAATCAAATGGTTTTCAATGCATCCAAAAGCAAAGTACTTAGATTCGGTAAAGGAAAGGGCACCATGCCCATCTACGTCCTAGGGGGGGGCCAATTGCCGTGGTAGATCAGGTGAAGGATTTAGGTGTCTATTACGATGGGAAGATGTCATTCTCCACCCACTGCGCCAAGGTTACCAATCGCGCCAATTCAGTTGTGGGGATTATTAAACGGTTCTTCTCAACCAGACGTCTAAATGTGCTTCGCCTTCTCTTCATCAGCTATGTCCGTCCAATTCTTGAGTATGCTTCTTCAGTATGGTCGCCCAGCTTGAAGTATGATACTGAACCTCTGGAGTCTGTTCAGAGAAGGATGACGAGAATAGCTGAGGAGTCCAGGGGTTTGAGTTATCCTGATCGGCTCTACTTGTGGGATCTCCCCTCCCTCGAACGTCGGAGGATCAATCATGACCTTCTAAATTTTTTTAAGATTTCAAAGGGGGACATGTCCATCAAGAACCTCTATTCTACCGAAGATATTATGATGCCTGTTCAGGCCGTCTCAAGCAAGAATACTAGGGGTGCTTTGGAGCAAAAACTTCGTAAGCCATTTAGCAAGTCTCACACTCGCCAAAATTCGTTCTTCGTACGTACTGTGGATCCTTGGAACGCACTTCCGATGTCTATTCGTCATCAGGACACCATCTGGCACTTTAAGCGCTTGGTTGGTACCGGAAGAAGACCTCCCACTACAGACTGATCACAAAATGCTAATGCCTTGTCTGGTTTTTTTTTCTTCTGTGTGTGTACTTTTTTTTTATTTTTTTTGTTTTTTTTTCTCTTCTCTTTGTTTTCTTTCGTTCCCCTTCAGTACAATGTTAACTCCCTAGTCTTTTTTTACCAATCATTTTACATTGCACGACTTATGGTTCTTTTTGTCCATATCATTTATCCTCTTGCCTATACTCAATTGTACACCTTGTGTTTCCGAGTGGCTTTTCACAAATACAAATACAAATACAAAATACAAATTTGATGAAAATTGACACAAGAGTTGGGCACATTTGCATTCTTTGGTTGTCTTGAAAAAGTATTTATCTATAGCAGAAAAATTGTTCAGCATTTGGTACCTAGGAAACCAAATATCCCTAGAAGACTAAATGCAAAAATATTTTTTAGATTAAGTTTCTGTTAACAAAGGGGTGGAAGAAAAGTTTTAGAAAGAGACAAATTAAGAAGCTAAATCAGAAATATTGCCAAAAAAGTTCCTTTAATCCTCATAATGCATAATTTTGGAAATAAGACAATGCACGTTCAAATAAAGCCATAAAAGGGCTTTATTTGAACGTGCGTTGTCTGATTTCCAAAAAAGACAGCACAAAGGTCAAGGTATTGGAGGAGCTAGCCATTGATAGAGAGGTCTCCTTCATTTCTATCACAGAGACTTGGCTTCGTCCAGGAGTTTAAGATGAAGAAGTAGCAATGGCTGGTTTTAGGCTAGTTCGATGTGATAGAGTTCGCCCTGATAATCCCATTTTCCCACATGGGGGCGTATGTCTATATGTCCGGAAAGACTTGCATTTTAGTCATGTTCAAAAGTTGAATGGAGAAGTAGAGGTTTTGATTTGCCATAACAAGGCCCTTGATCTTACGGTTGTAACAATGTATCGGCCACCTTCTTGTAGCTCTTCTTCATTTCTGTCAGCTCTCCAATTCATTGGAAAGGAGTTAGATCGAGAGGTTTGTTCTCGACTCCTTGTTGTTGGCGACTTCAATTTTCCTGCTAGCATTGTAGAGTGGGAGGTTAGTCCGGATGGGTACATTCCCATTGCGAAAACGGCTTCACCGTCTTTCGAAAAATTAGAAGAGTTTGCGATCTTGCGTAATCTCTCTCAACACGTTGGTGTTGCAACCAGAGCAGAGAGTGTTTTAGACTTAGTTTTTTCCAATGACCCTGATCTGATCCAGTATGTCCATGTTGCCCCATGTAGTCTTTCAGATCATCACATTCTTGAGATAGGGTCGACTAGAGCCCGCTAGGGTCGACCATTACTCAAAAGCCGGCGAGCTGTAGAGTTAAACCCGCACAAAAGGTCGGTGTGGTAAAGTTCAAGTTCAAAGAGGAACATTGGCCTCTTATTGCTGAAAGATTGGAAGAGTTGGATTTGATTTCCATTCTGAAGCAGGAACCATCCATAGATGACGCCATAAATAGGCTGATTTCACTTTTTGACGAGGTTTGTTTGTCCCTTGGTATTCCAGAAACGGCGCCAAAAGGTGGGCCATTGTCTAGAATTCCAAAGTTTAGAAAGAAGCTGTTTAAACGGAGTAGTAAGATTTCAAATAGGCTTCGAAGTACTTCAAATCCACTTGTTGTAGCCAGCCTCCAAAGCAAATTGGATGTGGTCCAATCAAAGATTAGGGCCTCCATTGATTCCGACCAATTAGAGAAGGAAAGTAGAGTGATCCAGGAGGTTAAGACGAATCCAAAGGCGTTTTTCTCTTTTGCAAACACAAAGAGAAAAATGAAGCATCCATTAGGTCCGCTCCTGTTTATTCTCTTTTTTGCTCCTCTCCAGAAGTTTAGAACAAAAGCCAGTATTTCTTCATATGCTGATGACACAAAATTAGTTTGTGGAAGGAATGGGCAGGACTCGAAATGTTTAGTTGAGGACTTGGAGAAAGTCTACTCTTGGGTTGGTCAGAGTAATATGGCATTGAACGGGATGAAATTCCGCACAATGACGTATGGGACGTCAAAATTAGATGTTCCACTCAAAGACAATGGAGGTTGTGATATTGAGCAGGTCTCGTCCATGAGAGATTTGGGAGTTGTCGTCCAAGATGATGGAAAATTTGATGAGCATATCCAGTTGAAAGTGGGGAAGGCATTTCAAACGTGCGGCTGGATCTATCGCACTTTCAAGTCCAGAGATAGTATTACGATGCTAACTCTGTACAAGTCGATTGTTCAGCCACATCTTGAATATGCCTCACCCATTTGGGCTCCAATGAGTTCGGCAGGATTGCAAAAGATCGAGCAGGTTCAAAGATGTTTTACTAGGAACATCACAGGAATGAGAGAGCTCTCGTATTGAGAGAGACTCCAGAAGTTAGGGCTGTACAGTACTCAGAGAAGGTATGAAAGGTATATGATACTGTATGATTTCAAGAGCATTCATGGGCTCTGTCCTAACCCTGGATTTGAGATCAGTTGTAGTGATTGTAGAGGTTTTACTTGCCTTTTGAGAGCACCTCCAAATCCAAGGGAATCGAGGCTAGTTCGAACAATGAAGTCCTCCTCTCTTCTTTATCGGGCTCCTTCATTGTTCAATTTGTTACCAGCTCCTACATATTCCCGACGAAGACTAATGGGTAACAAATTGAACAATGAAGGAGCAAAATCTTGATATTGCATTTGCAAAAAAGTATGTTTTGTTGCTTTTATCTAAAATTTCGCTACATAAGTTGAGAGGGTTCTTCCGAACTTTGAAATTAGGAATGCCCAACATTGAATAACAAGATGGCCAGAGGAGATCGGTTCCTGGGGCAACTAAACCTAAAAACAAATAATTTGTTTAATTGAAGGCTTCTAATTTCTCCATTTATTTTTAGATTACTTTGCAATAGTTCTCAACATACATTAACCATGCCATTGCCCATAAATGCAACATTTTTCGAAAATCTGACCCTTGAAAACTGAGATTTTTTGGCAAGCCTACACTGCTAACGGCAGTTAGAGACGGCAGCAGGTCCGTAAAATGATACGGTAATCACTCCCATAAAGAAAAGAAAATGTTTTTTAAATGAGCATGGCGACAAGCCCGAAATCCCATTGACCGCCCTCTGGTTAGTCAGTCAAACTATGGAAGCATGATTTCGAAAAGCTAAAAGGATTTTCGTTTGTCGATGCTAAAGAAAATTGATGTACCACTTTCTTTCTTGACCACCCTGTAAAGGTACGAGTCCAATATCCTTCCTTGAGGTCAATTTGGTAAAGTACTGCACGTCTAAAATAAAAATCTTCCAATCAATCATCAAATAATGAGCTATAATCATATTAGATGTTTTCCTTTTCTGTCTAACTTATAGGTTGTCATTTTCGTTGCCAAGCATTCACCTTTGTCATGGTGATATCAAATCTTATTTAACTCCAGGAGTTTGCTTTTTGATCAAATAGTGCTTATTTGTATGTCAGCGCGTTATATCAAAAACTATGGACTTGTGCTTATGGTTTGTGGGATTGGGTGCAATACTACCCAAAAATTCCCTTCAGACAAGTGTCACGTCGCATTGGAAGAAAATACCAGACAATTGCTTGAATTCTTGGCTGACACTTCATAATGATCAAAAGTAAGAGTTTGAAGGCCAGCACTCTGTATGAATAACAATATACAAATAGAACCATCCAGAAAGTGTACTTTGTCTTTCAACTAAAATGTAAAATAGCGATCATTTCTACGGATCTACCAAAGACTCATCAATGGTATGATTTTAAACGCTCACTTGAGCAACCTTTGTGCATGTTTCGATTTTCAAGTAAATTAATTTTCAAGGTTGACAGGCGGCCGATAATTCCTTTGCCATTTTCGTCCAACAGCGGCCGAATTTGATCTCATTATTGCATGACAAAATATGTATTCATGCACCTGCAAAGGAAGTGAATAATGCCCAAAATCCGGCAGAGGGAGTTTCATTTTATGGGCGATCCGAGGGCGTTAGCCCAAGGAAAGTCAATTAAATTGAAATAAGTGATGTTGGATCTTGACCTTACCCAATTCATTTGTGGGTGCATATGATATTTTCTTAACCAAGTTATCCTTTTTTGGGACTTTTAAGCTTATTTTCTTTTAAGGCAATGATTTTATTTTTATAAAACCGTCACCTTTAGAAATAAAATCTGTAATACTTTTTGCCCTGAAGTGCCTAAATTTCACCCAAAACTGGCTGCTGAGGAGGGTTCCTAGGGGGCTTACATAGCAACACGTGTGTGCACGGTATTTGAAGATTTTTACTTACATTTTTGTTGTTGTGGATCTTTACTACCGCTGAAAGGAAAGCGACTCCCTGTAAAGAAATAAATTATTTATATAATTTATGCAATTTAATGATTTTCAAAGGAAGCCAGAGTGGCCACGCGTACTAGCTCGTTCTTAAAAGTACCGAGAGTAAGTGCTTCCCCAGACGGCGTAGGTTCGAATCCTGTTGGAGATCGAATTGAAGTTGTCGGAAGAAATCCTTCAAATTACAGGGAATCGCATTCCTTGTAGCGGTAGTAAAAAATCCGCAACAACAACAACAAAAAAATTACATTTATACCAAATTTGGTCTACCCACTAGCTACTGTATTGCTAGCAGATCTGGACAACCCTTGTATGGTGGGTTGGTCTGGAATAGTATTTGAAAATTCATTTAATCTTGCTTTAAAAGCTGTTAGAGGATCAGCTACTACATATTCCCGGCGAAGACTGATCGGTAGGGCTGAATATTTTTGGTTAACTTTTTGGGCAAATTATGACATAATTAGGTTGTCAAAAATTACGTTTTAGGTTTTTTTAGATTGATTAGATTACACCTTTTTCAGAGGCTTTTCAGACCAAATTAAGCCTTTCATGAATTACTCTACAGCACTTAACTCTTTGCAAGAGTAAAAATAGTTGAGCAGAGACGGAGGCAGTGACAATATTATTTGGCAGGGGTGGGAAAGTGGCAGAAAATGACAATATAGAAAAGGTTGTGGCAGTGAAATTTGTGAAGTGGCAGAATATGGCCGAAAGTAGAAGGGCAGGCAAAAAATCGACCAAAAAAAACGAGATCGAAAATTGTCGACCTAAAAAAGGAGATCAGAAATTTTTGACCTAAAAACGAGATCGGATATTTTCGACCTAAAAACGAGCTCGGATATTTTCGACTTAAAAACGAGAGATCAAAATTT
Source organism: Tigriopus japonicus (assembly GCA_010645155.1). Classification (NCBI taxonomy): domain Eukaryota; kingdom Metazoa; phylum Arthropoda; class Copepoda; order Harpacticoida; family Harpacticidae; genus Tigriopus; species Tigriopus japonicus. The sequence goes on from CM021317.1 coordinate 6,505,238, forward strand.
TTCGACTTAAAAACGAGAGATCAAAATTTTTCGACTTAAAAACGAGAGATCAAAATTTTTCGACTTAAAAACGAGAGATCAACATTTTTCGACTTAAAAAAAGAGAGCTAAATTTGCCTCCTTAAAAGAGAGATGAAAGGATTGTAAACAAGAAAAATGTCGCTCAAAAGTGGCAGAATGTGGCGTTATGTGACTTCAAAAATGGCAATGATTGTCCGTAATTGGCAGTATTTCAAATGACTTTAGGCAATGTCGGCCTTAAACCACCTGTTAGCGCTGATTTGGAATGATGATGGGATGAAAATCATTGTGGCTCCCACTCCTCTTCTTTCTTCCTTTGTTTTGTTTTTTAAAGACACTGAGGTTAGGAACCTCATTGTTCAAATGACTTTAGGATAATAAAATAGTTCATATTTGCTTGAAAACTTAGTTTTAGGTAAGAATTGTTCAGAAAAGGCGAGAAAAAACTAATATTAGGTTGAAAACTTAATTTTAGGTAAAAATTGCCCCAAATAGGCGTTTTAGGTTAAAATCTAAAATATTCAGCCCTACTGATGGGTAAAAAATTGAACAATGAAGGAGCTGATTTCTTGGTTGTCAGGTACACAAGCAAGAAAATCTACATGACAATAATTATGTTTGAACTCATCAAATCAGTTCACCAACTATTTCTAAAGAAAGGAAAGAAGCGTCAACTAGGATAAATTCTTGGTCTTTTTTGAAGCTTTAAATGGTTGCCGTTGTTGTTGTCGCCACCATCAACCCAGGAAATTCAAGCTTAAACGAAATTCGATTAACCAATCAGTTTAAGTGAATCATACAAAAAGCGATCGATTCAGTTAACATATTGATTGCATGATTAGCAGTGCTAATGCCATTAGTCATTCAGCTTTAAAATATGACTTGTTTACCCCGCGAGGTGTCATTTTGATCACTTGAGAGGGTGGCGGCTTTGCCACCCTCTCAAGTTTTTTCTCTCTTGCGCATCTTAATTTGTTGGTTGTTTTTCAAACTTCACGTCAAAGCCGGTTGTCTTTAGGGTAAAAATGTCGCTTCTTTCCCTTGAGTTTCTTTAGCTAGTTATATTATATCAGTCTCAAGCAAGATTGGTGGTTTTCAAATCCTAAATACTTGCTTAAATAGATTCATAATGTTTCAAACAGTAAATTCGTTTGCAGGGAGTCTTCATCCTTAATTACCAGTTTGTCCTTGACCGCAACAGACCCATATCAAAGCTTTATAGGATTCAAATGTGATGATGACGCCCTGGCCTTATGTGAAGGGATTGTACACGCCAATGGAGCGAACTTGTGTTTGAAAGAATTCAACCCGAAGGGTCCGCATACATTGATCAAGTCAGATCTTGTTTCTCCCTTGGCAAAAGGTAAGAGCATTGATAATCTTAATAACATGGCAAGCAATTTAAAAAAAGGAATATTTGCGCATTATTCAAAAATCACGGGAACAATTGTTCTTGTTTCTAGATTTATTCGTTTTTTATGAAAGCGAGGGAACGTTTGTGGGTGTAACTGGATCGAGATTTACGTGGAATATACAAACACTTCCATATGAGACTGATAGTGTGATGTCCGTGAAGTTCCGAAACGGAATTGTGAGTTGTCATTGTCGCAATAAGAATTGCCAATTTTTGGGAGAAGGTGAGTCATGAATTGAGTTTGAGCATATTCGAAATTGAAGAAAACATTGCTTCATTCGTTTTGTTGATTAACTGAGTTTTGTTTTTTAGAAGACACATTTTAGAACAAGCCATATTGCCAACGCAGAATAAGTTTTAGAGAGTCACTCTCTTGCTACAGGTTAGCTTACACAAGGATTTCTTAATACAGGATTTGAAACCACATCGGAAAAAGTGCCTGTCTCAAATTATGCGTCATTCAGGCAACCCAAGCCAATTCTCATTGGGCAGGATTGGCCACATCTGCCATTCAAAAGGTGACGAGATCATTGACGAGCAGACAGCATGATTTCATCTCATGACAGAACAACATCTTTTTATAATTTGAGTGTCAAGTTCCTTCTGCTATTCATAAGCTCATGGCAGGTTTCTATTATTTGAAGAAATGACTTGAGCCTTAATCATTTTGCAAGATCCAAATCACAATTATAGAAGGCCTACAATTTGCAGTCACCCTTGTTTGTTTTGCCAGTCGCTTCTCACTCACAACATTTGAAACATCTTGAAAAATCATCTTGAACTGTGATTAATTCATCTGTTCAGTGCTTTTTAAGTGTGATTTTTAAGTCATGTTCAGGTCATTTGGCTCATGGCAATACTCCTTCATCTGCTGTAGTGCTACAGTCTATGATTGATGGCACACCCACCTTTGATAGTGCAACAGCTTCAGTGATACAAGTACCTTCTCACCCTAAGTTATTTTGGGAATCAATCAAGTCTCAACCACTGCTAGAGTGTTCATGGTGTGAGTTCATCTTGATGCCAAGGCTTGTTCTGTTGGTGATTCAGCCATATACCAAACATCCATATACTTTTTCTTAAATGTGAGTGAACCAAGCAAGTAAGCACCAAGAAAGTAAGTGTGTGCATTGTTTGAGGCATAATTCTGGGCATCTTTTAAGCTCAAAACAGACTATTTTTCTTAACATATACGTATGTGTCCAAAATTGAAACACAAATGTATTTGGTCCATTGATAAAGTCACCAAAGAAAGAATTTTTTTTTGATAGTCATTCTTGTAGTGCTTTTTATCTTGCAGTGTGAAGTACTTAATGATCTCAATGAGACATCGTTAAGCAGATCAAGAAACTGTGGGAGTGTGACTTGAATCATAGCTTCTCATTACTATTTGGATCCTTTAATAAGAATGAATCTACTGAGTAACCCAGGTCTTGTAACTTAACATGGGGATAAGGTAGTAGGAATGTGCACTCTGCTAAGAATATATATAATTAAATAAAGGTATCTTAATTTAACTTAATGAAGGGATAAAAAAATGTGTCAGTCAATAAACAAGACACACCCATTGGGCCTCTTGGCAGATTAATAGTATGATGTCTCAATGCCTTTATATTTGATACATATTAATGCACAAAGGGTGATAAATTAAACTTTATTATGGCTTTTCATGTGCAATAAAGCTATATAATCAACAATTGCTTACAGTAATCATAAGCCATTAAGGTAAACCAAATATTTCATGAAGAAATCGCCTATCTGAATCACTTATATGGATATTTACATATATTCAACCAAATTGGATTGTCTCAAGTTAAAACTATGTTAAAATTTGATGTTTTGGGTTGTCTATCCATGCATGAGTATTACAAAAATATCAAACCTGTGGAACTCCTTTACATGGGAGATGTGGAGACTGAAAAAATAAGCTAGAAAAAAGGTAACTAAGTTGTTAACATCTAACATAAGTCTGAATTAAGTAACGTAGCTTCCTGAGCATCATGACGCTTACTGAAAAGGTTGCGTGGCCGTCAGCCGTCCAGAAGTTCCGTGGTCCGTGGCTTACATTACACGTTTTATATTACACATTGAGACACACTTTGAGGCCACAGATACAATTTTTCCTTTGGCATGCAAGGAGATCTCCGCAAGTGGTTGTGAGATTGCACATCTGTGATGTCAAAGTTCGCCTCAAACTGCGATATAAAACGTGTTGTGTGCAACTGCTCCTTAACGAGATAGAACAAGCAACACATATGGTCAAAGCAGGTAATAATAAAATCATAAATCAACAGAAACATTCTTTAGTTGGTTTAGGTATGGTTAAAGTGGCCAAAATGTATCAAGAGATATTCTTATATTGAAGAGATGTACTCCGCTCTGAATGTATTTTGATCACAAACCATATCGTGGCTAGACCTCGCTTCATGCGAGAAAAAGGTGGACAATATTGCTTCATCAGCTGAAACATAACACTACACCCTAAAATGGTGGGAATTTCGAATTTTTCACAAACTTGTCAGCGTGGCCAAATCCTGAACAAACGCATCGTATCGTACGTTCTACGTACTTTTTTCTCAACGCAATCGAGCATAGTCACTTCTGAGAACAGGGTCGCCCTGAGTAAAAAAGCTCAAGGAAAAGAATCAAAAACTAGATCAAGTTGTTGGGGTTTTTTGAAGCTTCGATTGTTTGCCGTTCTTGTCGCCACCATCAACTCAGGAAGTCCAGATTGCAAAGAAATTCGATTTTGTGATCAGTTTAAGTAAACCATGCCAATACCAATCTATTCAGTTGTCATATTGCATAATAAGTAGTGCTCAAGTTATTGTGTTAATCTTTTTTGGATAGAAAGGCTCCTTTCCTTGCATTTTTTTTCTTTCGAGCTTCTCGGTTTGTAGGGCTTTTTTGAAGCTTCATGTTAACGCCACTTGTCGCTAGGGTCAACTTTTCGCTTCTTTCCCAAGGGCCCTGAGGTTTTGAAGCTGGCGCCGTTAGGCCAACAAGGTGTCACTTTTCTCTCGCCGACAGAATGGGGCTGTGAAGTCCTTGCTCTGCTCTGTTCTAGTCATGCTCATTCTAGTCATTTCTACTGTGTATAAATAGGTGCATGTTCTAGTCAATAAAAAGTCAAACTACTTTAGTTGCGTTCATGTTTTGACAGGGCCAATGCGAAATCTAGTGATTTTGATGCGTATCGTGGCTTTTCCGCTTCATTGCTTGATCGCTTTTCCTTGTGGCACAAGCAATCCGTTTTGAAAATTCCATTCGACATCGAACGTAATTGCTTATAGCTTAGAGTCAAGCTCAAACACTTAAGCGATGAAGTAGATGTGCCACGAAAATATCACCCTAAATCAGGGTTTCTTAAACTTTTTGAGTCAGGGCCCCTTAGCGTTTTTTGAGAAGTCTACGGCCCCTCTAACCCTTCCCATGAGAAGGCATTACTTTTCATTGTGGTAAACGATGGAACTGAAAATTGAAGTAAGTAGTCGACCCAATGCCAACTACAAACAAGGTCACATTTGCAGAAGAACGCAATTAATATTTGCTGTTTTTACACTATCCCATTAAAAAATGATACCAAAGCAAATTCTGTTTTGCATGCGTTTTGTGATTTTGCTTCTAAGAAGCTAGTCGCTTTTAGTTTCCAACTTTTGTAAAGCTCGGCTCTAAATCTTTTAAAAATGTCTGTAACATCCTGAAGAGATACAACAACTATTGATTTCAGATTCCGACAGTTGGCAGCCATTCCAATCCATGAACTTCGACCACTGTCGCGGTTCCCTGAACAACGTTGGTGGACAACTGTTAGCTATTGGAGGAGTTAACCTCGCCTTTTTTCCTCATAAGAAAATGGAAACCTTTGATGGAACTTCCTGGACCCCATTGACCGACCTTGATGCCCATAGGCGAGGCTTTTCAGCCGTGGTTATAAACAGCACGTCATTGGTTCTAATCGGTGGGTCTAATCTTAATTTGAATGGACTGGAAAGTCTTGGCAAGGATTTTCTCATTTACCACGTGAACACAAAGCAATGGGTACGGTTGACGGACTACCCCTATCGAGAAACTGATTTGGCGTGCTGTAGCTTTGACAATGGACTCGTTCAGGGCATTTTCTGCATTGGAGGAGTTGGAGCTGATGCTACAATTGACTCCCATCATGCCATAGTTTATGATTGGAACACTTCCCTTTGGACCCGAGCCTCTCAATACGACATTCCAACTCATGGGACCGCACTTGGATCAATCATCCAGTTCGAGAGTTCCCTCTATTACGTTCCGCAAGTCGTCAATGACATGGACAAAGCACGATTTGTGACCACGTTGAATTTGACCGCAACAACGCCGACTTGGGAGATTTTGCAATTGGTGGTACCTGAATCCAGCACAAATCCATTATTTTATCTTCTGCATTCTGTCACGATTTTTTAAATTTGTTTGATCTCTTGGAAAGCAATTGAACAAAAGCTGTAAAACTTTTAGTCAATGTTTTCAGATCAGTTTTGTGTTTGTGTTCCTGAAGATGTTTTACGGAATTGTCATGTAGAAAATGTATTACATATACACATGTGTAAGACTGTTGATTAGCCTAGGAGTCAGCAGAGAATGGAACTAACGCTATGAAATTAGTAAGTTAATGTGTGGAGGCTTTTCTTAAGGCAAATCGTGCTCATGTCAAAATTTTGTACTGTCGAATCTCGATATACGCAATCTCTGTTTAAGCATTTTTTTTGCGATATAGGCAACCTTTCCACGCTGACCAAAATTTACTACATAAGAATTTTCGATACAAGAAATTCTCCAATTTTCCTCAATCTCGATATAAGAAACATTCTCAAAGTTTTGGCCAACTTCTCTTGCTTAAATTGGTCACAGCACAACACACAAACAAAACAAAACAGAAACATTTCTAAAAGGATTGATGCAGTGCTTCCATATCTTGCACTTTTGCGCAAATCTTGCGCTTTTTGGGGATCCGTTTGCGCACTTTTTTTGGCTCTTGCGCCAAGTTCGAGTAAGAAGAATGAAAAATTGCATTTTGAACCCTAGAATCACTAAAAATTGTCCAAAATACCACTCAACAAGAACTATTATGACATTTTTTTTATTATATTATATTTATATTAACAAATATTCAATGTTTGAGAGTAAAACAAATTTCTGTGTCTGCCAAAGCAAAACCTAATGGAAAATAAGCAACCCAAGGAAGTGTCTTGTCATCCCAAGGAAGTCTCACAAATTTGAAGTAATTTAAGGTCAAGAAACTGAGAATAGAAGATTTGCAGTTGAGATATTCCAAAAAGTAGCAAAAAACTTCATCAGTATGAAAGCTTGGAAGGCTCAACTTTGTTAAAAGTGATTTGTCCCCGTAAAGGTTTAATAATGTAACAATCATGAAGGCTAAATTATACTTTTTTCTTTCATTTCTTCTGTCAAAATGAGATTGAAACAAGTTCTTAAACTTTGTAATGGAGATATGAATGCATGGACTTGTAATGTCAATTTGTGTGTTTTAACGACTATTTTGTAAAAGCTAATTTTTTAGTCATTGTCGTATTTTTTGTATTAAAAGTAAGCTTATAAGGTTATATAAAGGTGATGTAAACTCCTCTAGTAGTTTCCAGTATTTTTTTATCGTTTCTTGAGCCAATTTTCTTGAGTCTCTCTATAAGAAAAATCTTGATAAAAGCAACATTTAGCCGCCGACAGAAAAGTTGCTTAAAACGAGATTCGATTGTACATTTCAAATAAAAACGCATTTTTTTGCTTTTACTTTTTATATATGCAAAACATCCTCTGAATTCAAATTCCTAAGATTAGCAAAATACCAGGGATGGGTCCCGTTCGGCTATGAGCCGACTCTGCATCGGATCGGATCAGTACTGGGATCGGCTTGCCGTGATCCGTATCTAATAAACCCAGGAACTGATCCGGATCCAAAAACCCAGGAACTGATCCGGATCCAAAAACCCAGGAACTGATCCGGATCCAAAAACCCAGGAACTGATCCGGATCCAAAAACCCAGGAACTGATCCGGATCCAAAAACCCAGGAACTGATCCGGATCCAAAAACCCAGGAACTGATCCGGATCCAAAAACCCAGGAACTGATCCGGATCCAAAAACCCAGGAACTGATCCGGATCCAAAAACCCAGGAACTGATCCGGATCCAAAAACCCAGGAACTGATCCGGATCCAAAAACCCAGGAACTGATCCGGATCCAAAAACCCAGGAACTGATCCGGATCCAAAAACCCAGGAACTGATCCGGATCCAAAAACCCAGGAACTGATCCGGATCCAAAAACCCAGGAACTGATCCGGATCCAAAAACCCAGGAACTGATCCGGATCCAAAAACCCAGGAACTGATCCGGATCCAAAAACCCAGGAACTGATCCGGATCCAAAAACCCAGGAACTGATCCGGATCCAAAAACCCAGGAACTGATCCGGATCCAAAAACCCAGGAACTGATCCGGATCCAAAAACCCAGGAACTGATCCGGATCCAAAAACCCAGGAACTGATCTGGAGTCGGCTCTCCATGAATCAATTGCCGTAAGAAATTGAATGCTTCTGAACCTCCAATGTAATTCATTTTGCGAGCTTTCAATGTTCTGTTCAATGCAGGATTGCAGGTCTAGTTGTGGTTCATCAGTGCTAGTTTTGACATTTACTACACCCTAAATAAATTACTTATGAGAGCAAATCAAATAACGAGTTTTGTTCATTTTCAACTTCCTTGCATTTTTAAATTTCCGATAATAGGTAAGAGACACGAATGCTGTTTTTCTTTAAAGTGCCTCATTGAGAAACGAAAATCAAAAGATAAACTCAAAATCCGACAAGAATAGCAAGGAATAACAGAGAAACGACGTTTTTTTTATTCCTTATTAAATACAAATTCACGGGTGCAGGAACCTGTGTTTTAATCCCTAAACTAAAAACCATAATTGATATAATAACGTTTTTTTCGTTATGTCAGATGAGGCACTTTCAGAAAGTTAATCAATGGTGAACAAGTCCATTTGATAAAATAAAGGGAATTCGCTAGAAGCAGGTATTTCATATCCCAAATCCTGCCAACCAGTGCTAGTGGCATTCATATCCAACTTGAAAATCCTTTTAACCATGTAAGTAGACTGGTAAAACACTGGCATGTAGTAAAGCCACTTCTTGAACTGAATGATCGAGCCAAGTGAATATCTATTACTCAAGAAGTCATAATGAGAGGCCCTTGACCAAATTCCAGTGTTCAAATCAAAAATCCAGGCATGATTGAATTGTATTTGATCCTCAGGTCTTCCATCTCCTCCCATGCACAAAATACCTTGGATAACTCCATTGTCCATCTTACAGCATGTCAAATCAAGCACATTGTTCGGGTAATCTGGCAAGGTGACCCATTGCTTTGTGTCTACGTGGTACACGAGAAAGTCAGCCTTAATAATAACCAACGTAGAATCGTAACCATTGGCCCCAGCAATTAAAGCCACCGATGTGGAATTGATGACCACAGTAGCAAAGCCTCTTTTTGGGACCTCAAGATCGGGCAAGGGAGTCCAAGTTTGTCCATTGAAGATTTCCATTTTATTGTGGGGTATATAGGTATCCGGTTCAAAGCCAGCAATAGCCAAAATTTGCCCGCCAACACTGTTAAGCGAGCCACGAAAATGGGTAAATTTCATGGAAGGGAATGGCGTCCAAACGTTGGAATCTAAATATAGGCTTCAGAAAATATTAATAAAGCGGGGATTTTCCGCATATGTTTTTGAGCATAAAAAAAGAGCACATTTTTTCAAACGAAGTCTACTATTTGTGAAGCCCAAAAAATATTTAATTTTTCTTTGATTTTAAAACCAACTCCAGTACTCCTTAGTTTAGGGACTAATTACAACATTACAGCTTATTGCTGGCCGTTGTACTATGGTAAGAGGTTATTTCAACGAAGTAAATGTTCCGTTGATCCCCACTTCTGAACTGTTGTATCTAAACAGTAAGCATTACAGAATTAAATGACCTGCTAGTTCTAACTCTGCATGCATTTTTAAAATGATATCAGAGTGCTTAATTCGACCACCCTGGGGGGTAAACATTTCCAAAAAGGTCGAAATATGTGATTTTCTACGCAAAATGCTGGGTCCTTTTTGCTTCCCAACATACCCTTTTATGTGTATTTTTTCACGTTATCACATAAATTCCCGCTCTTTAGTAATATACAAGTGAAAAGTCACAACTGCATAGGCCAAAAAATGTAGTTAATTATGATTAATTCAATTTTGAACGTTATTATATACAATTACATTGAAATTGAAAAAAAAAATCACCAAATCACAATTGAAATTACATCACAGGTCTGTTTCTCGACTCTTTATGGAGTAAATTTTATGCATGAGTAATTTTCAATATTTTCGAAACGTATATTTTAACGATCTTTTAAAGCAATGAGTGAGGCAAAGATTGCTTCAACTGAGCGTTTTAAATCATACTACGGCGTTAGAACAGGACCGTTGGCTCACTTGGTTGTGCTCAGTTGGCCAGCCCATTTTGGCGAATCCAAGTTTTTCTATTTTCAATGTCCATTCAATGATTCTTGGTCCGCAAAAGCGATTTATATGTTACTGCTTGATACCCCTCCTTACACCTGGTTAAAATTATGCTATGTTTATTTGCTCAAGCATGAGATATATACGTAAAATCATGAATTCCCAGAAAGAAACATTTAATATTGTTTCATTTCTCTATATGGGCAAAATTTTGAAATATTGATTTGATTCTTTGGAATCCACTGAACAAATCAGCATATTTGAACTTTGATTCGGATCAATGGTAAGTCCTATTTTTGCAATAACACAAGGCTTGAACCGAGAAAAATGCCAGCGGAGACCTTCTTGCTTTGCTAGACTAAGAATCACGGAAATCATGGAGTGGGAGGCTAGAAATTAGAATTATGATTTCCAGTAAGAACAATTCAACTACGTTCTTCTGCAAATGAAACCTTGCATATGTTGACAAGAATGCGTATTTCAATTTTTAGCTCAATCGAACGTCGGAGACAAAAGTTATGCTCACTCAAAGTTCAGTGCAAATCCTACCGAGAATGAATGGACTAACCCTTTTGTGGTAATCATTTTACTACAAAAGGGCCAGTAGAAACAAACCAGTTGAGTTCTTTTGTAAATGAGACCTGGCTTGCATTGAGAAGGACTCATATTTCAAATTTCAGCCCAATCGAATGCCGGAGTGAAAAGCTATGCCTTCTCAAACTTATGTAATGAAGAGAGCATAGAATGAATGAACTCGCCCTTTTGTGGTAAAACGATTACCACAAAAGGGCTAGTTCATTCATTCTTTGTAGGATTTGCACTGAACTTTGAGTGAGCATAACTTTTGTCTCCGACGTACGATTGAGCTGAAAATTGAAGTACGTAGTCTACTCGACAAAAGAAAGGTTCTCATTTGCAGAAGAGCATTATTGACTCGTTTCTATTGGAGATCATAATTCTCAGCGCTAGCCTCCCACTCCATGATTACAGTGCTTCTTGGCCAAACCCATCTTGCGTTGAAACAAGGTTTGTTTTTTTCCAACAAGGTTGCCAGAATATAATCTTTGAGGCCACTTTTTGGCTACATGTCAACTCTGTTTCTTCGATGGCTATCATTTTTCAAAAAGGATCATTTCTCAAGAATGAGTGCCATTTTAGCTAAGTGATGCCACTCAATAGAAAATAATCGTCAAGGAAGAGGACTGAAGATTTTGCCAAAAACTTGCATCGTAAATCTCGCCCTGGCAACCATGCTGAAAATCAACGTAAGATGGGTCTGGCAAAGCAAGGTCTCCGCTGATATTTTTCCCGGTTCAGTGCTTTTCATTCAATCACTTTATAAATAAATTTTGCGTATTATTGACCCAGTTCCAGCCTAACCATCTTGAGGTGAAATATCGATTGTTTGCAGGGACCTAGAATCATCAAATGGAAGCTTAGATGGGAAAAACTTGGATTCGCCAAAAATGGGCTGAGCAAAGCAGCACAGCCAACGGCCCTATTTTACCGCCAGTAGTATGATTTAAACCGCTCACTTGAAGCAACCTTCTGCATTACTCATTGTGTTGGAAGCAGTCTTACCTTGCGACAAAAACTGACAAATCTTACTAACACATTGACATGCCACGATTCCGTTTCGGAACATCACAGATACGATAAATTCATCTCCAATTCGAGGTATTTCTAGGGATAATCTTGGCTCACTGATGCCTAGAAACCTTCCCTCTACTTCAAAGAGAATGAAAAGTTCTGGAAGAAATTGAAATCCTTAAGGAATTATTGAGACATGGGTTCCTTTACGATGGAAAAATCGGCAACCTTTCTCAAAGGAAATAACGTGCTCTTCCTTAACCAGCATTTGGGAGTTATCTGCATTGAAGTCTTGTACACACAAATTGGTTTCGTTGATTGACGACATTACCAAACAAGATTGCATGGTAGCGTCTTCACATTTGACCCCAATGATGTTTTCCGATGAATCCGTATGGGTCAAAGCCAATGTGGTTAATGCGATTGATGTTAGAGGTCTGGAAGAAATTACATTCGCAAATGGGATAAGCAAAGTGAGAAAAAGGTGCTTGATAATGTGCCGTGCCCCGAAATATTGCTCCGCCTTTTTGCGGTGCATCTGCAGTTCTTTTCTAATCTACGCCAAGAAAATTGTAAGACATGGAAGCCTCTATTCAGGTGTTCAGCTGTGGATTTTTTATAAATAGAATTCCATTCAAGTAAATCATTAAAGGATGTTGTTTGCTGAATTTCAGCATTATACCCATTTCGAATTTCTTTACCCTTTTTAAAATGATACTTCGTTCTTAATTTTTTTTTGAAAAATTTTGAAATGTGAATCATGAGTGAGTCCATACACGAGAAATAACGTTTCGAAATTTGCTACACTCACAATAGATAGAGAAAAAGAAAGATAGAGAAAAATAGACCCTACAATTGTCCTTTTGGACGATTGTACTAGTAAATGTTCTATCAGGAAACGCGTTATGCTCTACACACTCTCGACACAAAGTTCAGTCGATCCATGTGCGCTTGCTTTGAATTACTAGTCGGACATTTGGTTTACTTAGATTTTTCTTTGCCTGGCACAAAATTCGAAAAATGGATTTTGCCAGTAGCTAAAGGCATCCACGTGTTTTAATGATCCTTGTCTACGCGTGATTAAAAATTACGAACGGTTAGTTGCTCCGATCGTAGAATTTTAGTAAAGCAATGAGGCACCAGAGCCACGGGGTAAACAAACAGGCCCAGTTGATGTTTATTAAAGATTTGTGTTAACCATTGATGTGTTTTGAGTTGGTTTTTTGGCAGAGTTTTGCCATTTTGGTTTCTAGGGTCAAAAAGCCGATCATAACCAAACTTTTCAAAAGGCAAAGGACTTTCTCTGCCACAAAATATGGCAACACTTTCAACTCGAAATCCATATCTGCAAGTAACTACTGATGGAACTCGAAATTAGTGATGTGTAGGGCCCGGTAAAATATTTTTTAAAATATAAAAGTTTTTAAAAATATTTAACCGTTTTTCGACGATTTTTTCAATATTTTGGCTTTTTTAAGGAAAAATTACATATATTCTCAAATATTTGAGTCAGAAAAAATATTTCAAGCAAAATTGAAGAAAATAAATGATCGACCAATGCTCAACAGGGCTTACCAAAAATGCATCAAAAATACAAAATCCTCTACAAAATGGCATTTGTACTAAAATTATAGACATTCACAACCAAAACTACTGTCACCCACGAAAAAAACTGCGCCATCTATTGCGGCAAATTGAAAATTTTAGTTTTGAATCAATTACATTCAAGTATGCCTCCAAAAACGGCCAAATGCATCGAATTCTCCAGAAACGAATCTGAAAAATCGGTGCTCACAGACAAAAATACCAAATAATCCCTTGTCAAAAAAAATATTTCTGAAATATCCGGCTTTTTTCCAAATATTTACCCTTTTGAAGAAAATGTATATTGGATATTTTGTCACTTTTTTGGATATATTTTTCCGGGACCTAGTGATGTGTTTTGAACTGGGAGTGCTGTCATTTTTGACTCGGAAGTTCATCGCTTTTAAAAAGGACAGGTTGTAATGAAATTTTTTAAGGACCTAAACAGGGACCAAGTTAGTTCAAACTAATTCAATTTCGAGTTCCATCGATAGTAATGAAAATGGATTTTGAGTTTTCAGTGTAGCGCAATATTTTATGGCAGATAAGGTCTATTGCAAGGTCAGCAACCGGTGGGCTGCGGCCCAAATGTGGGCCCAATGGTGGTCATTGGTGGGCCCAAGACCTATGGAGAAAGTCCAAAATTGTGGGCCCAAGACCTATGGAGAAAGTCCAAAATTGTGCGCCCAAGAGCCACACATAGTACTGAACCTGTGGGCCCAAAACTCTTGATTGCTAATGTGTGGGCCCCTGACAACACGAATCAAATTTCGTGGGCCCCTGACAACACGAATCAAATTTCGTGGGCCCCTGACAACACGAATCAAATTTCGTGGGCCCCTGACAACACGAATCAAATTTCGTGGGCCCCTGACAACACGAATCAAATTTCGTGGGCCCCTGACAACACGAATCAAATTTCGTGGGCCCCTGACAACACGAATCAAATTTCGTGGGCCCCTGACAACACGAATCAAATTTCGTGGGCCCCTGACAACACGAATCAAATTTCGTGGGCCCCTGACAACACGAATCAAATTTCGTGGGCCCCTGACAACACGAATCAAATTTCGTGGGCCCCTGACAACACGAATCAAATTTCGTGGGCCCCTGACAACACGAATCAAATTTCGTGGGCCCCTGACAACACGAATCAAATTTCGTGGGCCCCTGACAACACGAATCAAATTTCGTGGGCCCCTGACAACACGAATCAAATTTCGTGGGCCCCTGACAACACGAATCAAATTTCGTGGGCCCCTGACAACACGAATCAAATTTCGTGGGCCCCTGACAACACGAATCAAATTTCGTGGGCCCCTGACAACACGAATCAAATTTCGTGGGCCCCTGACAACACGAATCAAATTTCGTGGGCCCCTGACAACACGAATCAAATTTCGTGGGCCCCTGACAACACGAATCAAATTTCGTGGGCCCCTGACAACACGAATCAAATTTCGTGGGCCCCTGACAACACGAATCAAATTTCGTGGGCCCCTGACAACACGAATCAAATTTCGTGGGCCCCTGACAACACGAATCAAATTTCGTGGGCCCCTGACAACACGAATCAAATTTCGTGGGCCCTTGACAACACGAATCAAATTTCGTGGGCCTTGACCCAAAAGTGGTTGCCGACCCCTGGTCTTTTACATGTTGAAAAGTTTAGTTGTGGTCAGCTTTTTGACCCTAAAAACCAAAATGGCAAAACTCTGCCAAAAATCCAACTTGAAACACATCAGTACTCGAAATCGAAGTGGTTCGAGTGTTGCCAAACTGGTCCCTGTTTAGGTCTCTAAAAAATCAGTACAACCTGCCCCTTTAAACAGTAATAAACTTTGAGCCAAAAATGGCAGCATTGCCAACTCAAAATACTTCGCTAGTATTTACTGAGCGTGCCCTATTGTAGGTGTAACTAAAGTTCAAGCGTTTGATTGAGGAAGACCAATGTAAGGGAAACTAAACCTCTGCATATCCTACATATTAGTATTTCGATTGAATGTTTTAGTATCAGTATAGTATTTAAGTATTTGGAGTTCTATGAAAGTACAATGAAATGAATTTTACTTTTGAAACACGGAATGACAACACCCTACAGATATTACCAACAAGTTTTTTCATAAGGTCATATTCATATGTTGATACTCGTCTTATCAAGCTTTTAAATCCACTTTTTATGTCTTTCAAAATTGGTGTATTATCAACTTGGTGTAGATGACTGACGAATAACTAGGGAGGTAATTTTTAGTTGGGGAAATCGACAGAAAAGGCACATTTTTCGACAAAACAGTTGGTAGAATAGTCGAAGACTCCAAAAATGGTCAGGGAAACATGTTTCAATAGTTGGTGAAAAAGGTAAAAAGTCACGGTTTTGCGGTGTATTTTAAATGTTTTGGTACCTTTTTGATGGAATGATTGAGGGAAAATTTTCATGCAGGATTCAATACAATCACGGATTTGGCGAAGAACAAATTTTATGAAAGGTAAGGAGATAATCCGGTTTTCCCTGAAAGCCATAAAAAATCGGAAAAATTGAAAAAGTCAAAAAAGAGTTGAAAAAGAGCAAAGCATCTACGAAAAAATATAAATATCCAGAAACATTGACAAATTGCAAATTGGCAAAGAGCAAATTAGGTTTTATAACATGATGTGAATTCTGTTTGAGTTGGATTGTATGAGTGTTGGAAAAATCAAATGGATGTTTTCCGTTGTCTGGATGCAATTTAGGCTTTTTGGGCCTTTAGAAGAAATTTGCACCAACTAATTTTGCTAAACTATGTCATCATCAGGGTTCAGGTTGATATCTCTTGGTCCTCTGAAATTTTGAGACATTTTTCTTGTCAGCTTGCGAATCTATTCAATCTGTTCTGGAATCATTACCTTTCTTCTCCTCGCCATAACGAAACGTCTCACATTTCAAGGGTAGTTAATGTGACTCCAGTTCATCTTGTATTCAATTAATCCAGCTTTAATCATACTCACAGGCACCCTCCATATCTAAAGTAACTGATTTGGGCGTCATTTTGAAATAAGAGATCAAGACAGCTCTTGCACTATACTTTTTCGAAAAAAAATCTGGAATCATGGACATTCGAAATATTGCCAGAATCTAAGTGTGGTGATTAAGTTCCTTTGGCACTATTGTTCACTCGTTTGGAAAAGTGTAAAGCTAAAAGTACAGAGTGGGGCAGAAGTATCCGGACAAAACTTTGAACATAATTTACAGCATCAAGAGCTATTTTTAGCCAATTGTGTATTTAACAAAAAAAGTTTGGACAACAATTAAGAACATTTTTATTCAAAATGGTCACCGTTGGCCTTAATGACGGCGTCCAAGCGGCCGACAAAGGCCGAGCAGGCTTTGGTGACCTCGGCCGTGGAGAAGGAGGCCATGTTCCGCTTCACCGACGACTTCAGAGACGCCAGGCTGTTGTGGGGCATCTTGTTGACCTTCCTCCTCAGCTCGGACCACAACTAGAAGTCGCATGGGTTGAGGTCAGGGCTGTTTGAAGGTCACTCGTCTTTCTTGACCACCACGTCAAATTTGCTGTTCAAAAAGTTCATGGAAACATTGGACACATGACACGGAGCAGAGTCCTGGATCCACATGAATTTGGTTCCTGGTGGGTACGAGGTGGCCAGCCAGGGCATCACGACCTTCCTTAGAAGCTCCACGTACCCGGCGGCGTTGAGCCTGAATTTGGGAGGGAAGACATGGGCTGGCATCACCTTCCCGTCGCTGCTGATGAGGCCAAAGACCATAATCTTGGCAGGATTCTTTGTCTTCATGATGGGAGGCACAACGGTTCTGTTCTTGGCAAGCCATCCACCGTGAAGATTGACTCATCTGAGAAAGGTCTGACCGTCCTCGGATTGACCTTGCAGATTCTGCGCAACTTCTTGCCCCTCTCAAGCCTGGTGGCCTTCATCTTCTCGGTAAGAAGGTGGCGTCTGCCTCTGACATAGGAGGTCAAGTTCAGGTCCTCCTTGACTGCCCTGGCCACAGTCTTCTTGCTCACGGACCGCCTGGCTGCGTGGGCCGGTATGGACACAGCTGGGTTGGCCTCAATGGACCTCCTCAGGCCCGCCAAGAACCTGTGGGTCCGCTTTTTTGCCCTCTGTGGGCCGCAGGGGGCGTGGCCTGTCCCCCGGCCAGACTGCAGCCTCTTCACGACCTCGTAGACGGTGGCCCTGGGGTACTTGGTTGACTTGATGATGGCTCTGGCGTCGTTGCCGGCCGAGAGCAATTCAGCAATCACTTTACGTTTTTGTTCCTGAGGCTTCATATTTCCGGATTTAAACAAAAAAAAATTAACAAACATTCAAAACCGGTTTTTGGTCAAACCAGAAAAACGCGGGAAATAAAAATATTCCTCTTGCTTCAGGAGATATACGTTATCCAAGTTTTGTCTGGATACTTCTGCCCCTCCCCGTAGCTGATTGAAAGATTTGCAACAAAAGTCATTTTAAGGCTTTGTTCTTTGATTTTGGAAAAGCGAAGATATATGAGATTTTGTCTTGTTTCTGAGGAGGCAAAGATTTACGTGTGTGTGTCACAGTGAATTTGCTTTTCAAATAAGTTATTTCTTAGGATTGCTAAAACAAATTTTCTTGAAAGGCTGAAAATTGAATTTTTAACATTTGGCATTTGGTATATGTGAACTTACTTTGTTTAGAACTTGGTTTGTCATATTTTTGAGCATATTTCCAGGATCATATGAGCATATTCTAGGGCTAAAAACGAAATTTTAAAGACATTTTTTGCCTGTTTTTAGTAATCAAGTAGAATAAGGTTATAAACAGTTTTTATTGAATTTTTAGATGTTTAAGACTAAGAGGTTCAATAAAGACCCTGAAAAATGACGCCCAAAATGTTGGCAGAAGATAGAAATAATTTGAACATAGAACTTGATTTTTTGGGGCCTCAATTTCACTTTTTAGTAGCCTGAAGAATGTAGCCTGAACTATAATGATCAACGATGTTAGTGAATCTGAGAGCAAAGAAATTGCAATTTGATGGAAAACTGGAGAAACCTAAGGGCAACCTTTTTGTAAACTTTACCTTTTTTCCTCAGTAAATAAAATTTCCCATGGATGCAAGCAATTTGTTGGCACCCTCAACCAAGCCGCCGAGGTTGTTTTCTGCCTGGAAGATTTTATCAATATCATTCCTAGGAGCAATAACCAAGATCCAAAATATTTCAACATTGTTTTTTTTTCTTTCTCAAAAGACGTTATCAGTAAGGACAATCGCCTAAGTCATCAAGATTGTGACTATTTAGGCAGAAAATGAATGCTCTTTGCTATCGCTAACCCACTCCAATTATTGAAGCTACAATTATACTTTGAAAAATAAAATCGATTGATAGGGGCTCATGCAAATTAACCATTCTCTAACCCAAAGTCATGCAAGTCAGGTAATAATAGGTTTTGGGTAAATAAAATATGAGTAGAATGCCAACCAGATTAGACTGGTTTTCTGTAATGCCTCATGAAACCAAAGATCTAAAGGAATGACTTTTGAATGAGAGAAGAGGCATATTCCAAATTGCTCCAAAACTTATTTTCATTGAGGAGCTCTGGGCCCGTTTTCTTAAAGTACAACTTCAAGTATCGAAGTCGGACTTGTTTAAAGCACAGTTCTATACATAGAACTGTGGTTTAAGGATCGAAGTGGAAGTCGAATTCTCAAAATTCTAAGCCCAACTATATCAAGAACAGCTTGAAGCAGGAAGTCTCGAAGTAAAACACCCCCAGGACACAACAAACCCATGGGTGTGGAATTAAAAGAGAATTGTGAATGCCCACAAATTTGTGTACATGTTGTCAGGGGCCCACCAAATAGATGTTGGTTGGTTCTGCGGCCCACAAATTAACGGTTAAAGAGCATTGGACCCACGAGTTCAGTACTATGGATGTCTCGTGGGCCCACTATTTTGGACTTTCCCTATAGCGCCTGGGCCTAACAAAGACCAGCCTTTGGCCTACATGTGGGCCGCGGCCCACCGGTTGCCGACCCCTGATCTAGAGTATCATTTCAATGTGGTTTACAATAGAGTGTCATGATTTGGCCCCTAGTGGAAGAATGTGCAAAACTGTTGGTGTAAAAGTTGAAAAATAGTAAAGCCTTATCACTAAGTTTGAATGGCTCTCATCCCACTCCAGGGCTTAAAATAACCAGTCATTAGGTGGAAATTATAGAAGATTGTTCTGAATTCAATGTTAACAATTCAAAATATCATAAATTTGACTGTGCTTAAAAGCAAGGGTGTCTATGTCGAATAACTTAGTAATAGATGTATTAATATTGTTGCAATTAACATTATTTGTAACAAGTGCTTTTTGATTCGACTGCTCAGTTTCCTCAAATTATCAATTATTCATGTCCAAATTTAAGTGGTGCACCCTGTACTCATAGAAGGTGCTAAAACATGGTACATAAACTGGCCCTCATAATATATGTTAAATGTATTTAAGCAAGTTTGAAACCTGCAACTGAATCCACATTATCGATAACCGCAAAAGCGATAAATTCAGTACAACTTTGGAAATCTGTGGGTGCCACAGAAAACCTTCTTGCACCCCCATGGCATCAAAAATCGTATCAAATAAAGCTTTGGTCTCGCAAAGGTATCCTCTTCTTTGAATGCGCAGTTTCCATCTAATTTTTTGATAACAAAGACTGGATCAAACTTAATGGGAAAATGTGAGGTGGCTGGATGGAGTGCCAGGAACAAACTTTGAAGTTGAACAGAGGTTTGATAATGCCACTTTTTCTGGCTCGGTCTTCAAGATGGGGGTCCAAGTGAGACTTTGTACTTGAAATAGGACTTCAAGCACTCAGTACGGGTTGAGAATACGTGCCCTGAACTCGTACTATGTACTTGAAGTCTTACTACAAGCACCAACTTACTAATAAGAAGTAAGACTTCAAGTACGAGTTGAGAAAACGACCCTAAGTGTAGTGACTCCAGACCAAACTTGTTTTTGTTGCCGAACGCTAACAAACCGATATCTGTATTTTTTTTTCGTTTTTGGGTGACCTCAGTTGGCAACCTCCCGTCGAAGGCTTGATTCGATTCAAATTTGTAACCATACTTGCGAGTAGAGACGGGAAGTTTCGACGAATAAAATTGCCCAATGAACCCTGCACAGCTTGTTTACTTGCCTGAGGTTCTATAATTGACCTCAAGAGGCGCACCATTTTTGGTTGAGAGAAAACCAAGAGCGTCATTCTAAACAACTTTTGAAGACCCTAATTATGTATATCAAGGCATTGTGGGATTGAACCGTTTTTAAATTTGTAACAGGGGTCACATTTGACGTATTCCACTCGTTTTGAGGCATTTCTGTTGATTCTTGTAGCATGGTCGAGAGTTAGTGAAAGTTCAGATGTTTATTGTCTAATAGACACGGATATTTATGCGGGAAATAGATGGATGAAAGAGAGGATAAGAGACAGGAAAGAGCAGGATACAACCACTCCCTCACGGAGGGGGGGGTGGAGAGAGGTGTAACACGAGAGTTTAAAACATATAAATATTATAAACAAATTATATCACAAGATTTGCATAATTAGCATACATTTGACTAGAAAAATAATTTGGGAGGTTTGACTAGAAACAACTCAATCATCCCGTCGGCATCGGTCGGCCAAGGCATTGGTTGTCGGCGTTCCCGACATGGTCTGTCAGCGCTTCTGAGTCAAATTTGGTGCCTTGAGGATCCCCAAAGCCCTCGAGGTTGAGATCATTTATTTATTTTGACATTTGCGGTGGATGCGCAAATGTTATGGATTGTAAACAAGAGTTGGTATTATTCAGGGTCTTTATGGCATCCATATTCTTCATTTTCTAACTGGGTTTCAAAAACTAATCTTTGGGTTTGAAATCTTTCTTGCTTTTTGGTTGTGCTTCCAATTTTAGTTGTTCCAATGTGGTAAAGTGCGCCATCTAGTGGATTTCATTGGGCAACAGCTCGCAGTTCCCATGAAACACATATTTTTGAAGATTGCAACAGTCAATCATCAGTTTTGGACAAACTAAAGTGCCTCAAATGTTGACTAAGTGTTGTTGATGAACCTGTGGTTGTTTTTGGTTGAAATAATTGGTAAAATCCCTTTCAAATTGTCATGAAAATCTGACTACTTAAAAGGTAGTTCAGGCATAATCTATGCCAAAATTCATCAGAAAAACTCTTAACGGTCTATTCGAAGTTCCGCCATCAACATTTTAGGCACTTAAGTTTGTCCAAAAAAGATGAATGAAATGCTGAAGGTGTATGGGGCATCTCCGTACTCGGCCTGGAGCCAAGGCAGCAGCAGGTCACGTAGTACACCTTCAACCAAGATGGGGCACAGGGACATACTGCCCACATTGTTCAAAATTGGTGCAGGGAGAATTTTCCGGACTTTTGGCCCAAGGAGCTTTGGCCTCTCTCAAGCCAAGATTTTAATGTCATGGACTACTCAAGGTGGGCCATCCTTCAGAGCAAGGCTTGAACCAAATCCCATAAAAACATCAAGTCATTAAAGGTTGCATTAGCCAAGGCATGGGACAATATCCCAGAAGAAGTCGTGTCCGCCATGTCCGATTGGTTCCCTGACCGTCTTCGCCAATTAATCAAGGCCAAAGGGGGATATTTCGAAAAATAAAGTACAGCTTTATTGTTAACGTGTATTGATAACGTGTATTGTTAAGCATTAGTCTACTTCCCTATAAAACCTTATGGAAAAATATTAATAGTTAAGGAAAATATAATTAATTATCTGACTTCCCGAACTTATGGGTCACCCTGTATAGTGTCCATGATAAATGTAACTTTCACTCCTCAGGTGCAATTATTGGATTGGATGAAAGATATTTGGCGAGTTTGGAAGGGGATTTTTTTTAGTACAATGCAAGAAAACTGCATATCTTAAGGTTTTAAAATTTATCTCCGACATTTGTATTTAAAGAATTGCCAATTGCGCTTCAATGAAAGAGTGAAAGGGTGAACAGCAATCTGTTTCAGATGCCGACATTTCAGACCCAAAACGCAATTTTTTATTATTCTGGCATGAGATTGTTATTGTCGTGAAAATCAATCTTTGGATATGAAAAGTCTGTGCCATCAATATTTCACTTTTCATGCTTTCACTTTTGACGGAAGCACTCTGCACTAATGCCTGTACGCGCGCTACATTCAAAAAAAGCACAGGACCCATCAAAACAGTATTACTTAAAACCATAAAATATACAACATTTTCAACTTGATAATTTTTCAATGAAAAACAAGATCTATGAATATTTTTAGTGGTCTTTTTTGGCCCCAAGTTTTGATTGACTCAACAAATGTTTAATGTTGCTGACGGTTGGAATGCTTTTGCCAATTTTTCCCTTCCACAACAGAGCTATCCGTTAATTGGTCATGAAAGTCTCGTTATAATGAAAATATAGTTTTGCACTTTTTTGCATTTTCTTTTTACATTTTCTCATGCATTTTTTGCCATATTTCTTGCATTTTCTCATGCATTTTTTACCATATTTTTTGCATTCCTTGATGCATTCCTTGATGCATTTTTTGCAATTTTACTTGCGTTTTTGTGCAGCCTTACTCATCATACAATTGATGAGGTTCCTGAAAACTAACTGAATCACTACCAGGTCAAAATTTAAGTGTACAGGGTTGTTTAAAATTAGAGTCCCAAAATCTTCAATGGTAAATTGTGACAATAGGAGACGATGAAGTTAAGTTGAGGTAAAATTAACTTGAAAAGTACAGGTGTTTGTCTAACACTTTGTTTTAGTCGGCTAATGAATTACGGCAATATTGGTCCTTCTAATGGGCACTCAAAGTAAGGATGTTTTTTGAGAATAGAGCGTCCGTACATAGAATGGGAGAGTTGCTCTTGAAAACAAAATCATAGTTTTACAAGGAGTCAATCAAATTCAAAAATACTTTGCATGAGCATACTTCAAATTGTTTTTTTTTTTTCAATTGGTATTAGAACAATTTCATAACAAACGTAATTTGTCACGAATAATTCCAAATTTGGTGTGGGACTCTAATTTGTAACAACCCTGTACATATATTTGCAATGTTCAAATATTTTGGAAGAGGGATTTCTTTAAAGCTAAATACAACCTTTATGGTGGTGTTGTTATTTGAAGGTCAAGCTTTATACTAAAATCCAAATATTGGAAAGCACATTTTCAACGGACTTGCGAGTCAAAATGTAGCCAAAACTAGAGGACTATAATGTCAAACAAGCGATGGCTATTTGGAACAACTTAAACAACGATTTGAAAAACGAAACGAAGAACAAATTCAAAGAGAAAGTTGACGAGATCGTCAGGAAATTGCCGATCTAACTTGACAATCGATTGAGTAATGTTTTTTATTCAAAAAGCCTTCTTTGGCTTAACCATACTAGTAATAATAATAATAACAACACAGCACTATAACAACATAGCCCTATAATAACAGAGTACGGTCATAAAGTGCGCCATCTAATGGGTTTCATGCGGCAACAGCTCGCAATTCCCATGATACACATATTTTTGAAGATTGCAAGGGCCGTTCATCAGTTTTGGACAAACTAAAGTGCCTAAAATGTTGTTGGTGGAACTCCAAATAGAACTGAAGTGTTTTTCTGATGAATTTTGACATAGATCATGCCTGAATTACCTTTTGAGTAGTCAGATTTTCATGACAATTTGAAAAGGATTATACCAATAATTTCAACCAAAAACAACCACAAGTCCATTAACAATACTCAGTCAACATTTGAGGCACCCTAGTTCGTCCAAAACTGATGAACGGCCCTTGCAATCTTCAAAAATATGTGTATCATGAGAACTGCGAGCTGTTGCCGCATGAAATCCACTAAATGGCGCACTTTAGGAACATACGTTGTGTATTATAACCAAAACAATGCCTTGCAATTTTTATTACGAATTATTCGACCGTTACCTAGATGGAAGAACGAATGAATTCAAATCCGGGCGCAGTTTTATTGTTTGGGACGGTTAAAAGTTTAAAAAGTGTTGATATTAAAATAAAAAAACTCCGCCTTTTGCTCATTTTTTTCGGCAGATTTTTTAATACCGCTACAAGGAATGGAATTCCCTGTAAAGAGAGTAAATGAATTAAAATAGTTTATATAATCAATGTTTATATGAAATTTGATCTGCCAATGAGTTACTGTTGGCAGATCTGTACAACCATTGAATAGTAGGTTGGTCGGGAATAGTATTCAAAAATTTGTCCAATCCTGCCTTAAATGCTGTTAGAGGATCAGCTCCTACTCCTAGTTTGTTTGTTTGTTGAGGAGTCATTGGGTCCTGGAATTTGCCTTGATGAACATCTTGAGACCGTCATGAACCCGGGTTGCAATTCTTGTCACTTATTTGCTAATGTGCCTTCTTGCAATTTGAAGAATCATAAGTAGGAGGTTTGTACAAAAAGCTAATGATGTAATCTTCTAACTAATTGTATGAAAAGTAGCTTTAAATACGATTTAAATTCCAATTTTGGTCCTCAGCTATCTTGTTTTCTTAGCAATCTGACTATTTCCTGATAAATATTCCTCTTTTTACCCAAATGATTGCTTTGGAATGGATTGGGTCAAATATTCTTGATTATAAAAAGCCAGCAATTTAGATTGTCAGTGCTAGGGTCGGAGGTATTAACTATCCTCGCCCGGCTAGCGAAGCCAGCCATCACATCGTCCAAAGTTTTTTTTCCGATAGGCATTTCAAGTCGGGTATGAGAATGGTTCTCCGTCTGTGGGTGTGACTTAGCGTCTAAAAGTTTCCTTGAGAAAGGTCGGGGAGGAGAATCGAACCTGGAACCTCTCTCACTATAGGAAACTGCGCTAACCACGACGCCACGTCTCCTCCTTTAATCCTCCAATTATTCACAAATGATAGCAAACGTGGGAAAATAAGTTAGTACAAGTTGGGTTTGTGAGGGGATAACTGTATTATCTCATATCAAGGCCACTATGAGTTCAAGTTTCACTTTGCACTTTTGACCTTAGGTGTGAATTCTTAACATTGAAATGATAAATAATTCATGTCCTTTTCCTTGTTAAGTAAAGGTTACTTGAGAAAAGTTGCATGTGGTGAAACTGTTCTGGGATTGATTGCGTGCTTCCATAAAAATATCTTTTTTTCAAAGGAAGATCTAGAAATAGGAACATATTAGCGTAGATTGTATAGAAACAAAAATTGATCTTGAACAGATTCGTGCATGATGCCATAAATACCGAAACTAACAAGAACATAAGTTTTTATTTTCATTTGCTTTGGAGTCTGCTTCATTAGTCGCTCGTTTGTGACCATTGGAATAAGAAAGTTTTGGATAAATACCAAAAGCTTAATCAGTCAACAAAGGAAAAAATAAAGAAATGCTAAAAGGTAAATTTTAAGTTTAACAAATTTGCCGAAAAGGAGTTTTAAAGTTCACAGAATGGATTAAAAAAGATTTTCAGGGCTTAAAAAGATTTTCAGGGCTTAAAAAGATTTTCAAGGCTTAAAAAGATTTTCAGGGCTTAAAAAGATTCTTTTTTTTCTTCTGGAAATGAAAAAAAAAGTTTGGCAACTCTAAATACCCTTAAAAAGTTTTTAGGGATTGAATTGGCCGTCAAACTATTTTTAGACGTCGTTCTTGCTTTCCAGTTTGATATTTTTTTTCTTGTTTTGATTGAATCCAAAATATTTCACTCTCGATTTCATGGTGGCAATTTTTAGGCTTGATCTTTCAGTGGAAAAAATAATGTTTGGAGTAAGATTTAAATTTCGAAATAATTTTCTTGGACTGAAAACTTAAGAAAAAAATATATATATTCTTGATCTCTATGATTTTGGCTTTCCAAAAGTTTCGCTCAAAGGTTTGAAATACGGGTAAAGTACTTACAAATCTTCAAGGATGTTTTGGGTTTGCTCGTTTGAATAGATAACGGCCAACGTCATTTGTTTTTGTTAAAATGACATTTTTCAAATAATTTTTTGCATTAGCATGACATATTTACTGTTTGAGGAAATGACATTTAGTTTTACAAAAGGCAGCATATTTCAAATCTTAATGCAGCTCGTGTATAACCAAGTTGAACCTACGAGTCAAGTATTGGAAATAGTAACATGCCACAGAGCCAAAAACGAACTTAAGAAAATTTGACTGATGATTGAAAAAGGGTAGAAAATTTTAAGATTGAGGACTAGAAAATTCGGAGGGAAAGCATCTAGCAAAAAATATATTTATCTTTAAGCCTTCAGATAAAGGAGACCGTACTTGAAAAACGTACTACGTCTTTCTTGTCTTCGTGTTATAAAAATGATTTGATTGGTTAATTATTGCTTGATCAGTCACCGGATAACACTTGTTTTTGTTTCTATCTGATTATTTGATAGGGAAGATCTTAGCATGACATTTTTTTGGGGTTAGGCATTGCCTCACCGTTTTTCCTTGCCATAAACAGTTGTCATTACGTCTAGACTAGAAAACACGTACTCTTTTGACAATGTTCAAAAAGTTTGGATCCTGGTTCATTTTCCTTGTGTCCATATTGTTTAAATCTTCGAACCAATCAACAATCACGGCGTATTGGGAAAAAATTCCAACAAAATGCCTGAACCCATGGAAAACTTTGCCTCATGGGCCAAAGTAAGGCTTTTGATATCTAAACCATATATTGTGTAACGCGTATAACGATAGCTATTCCATAGCAAACTTAATAAAAAATTTTAGCCACGGCGATGACGCTTAATGTTGTCTTATTGGTACTTGTTCAGATGTTTGGGTCAAAAAAGTTATTCCAACGTGATTTTTGGCAAAACACGGCTTGCAATTTCAAGTGGTATTTTGGTCTAAATTTTGACGTAAATTGACTAAATGTGTTTTAGGTACCTTTTTTCTCTGGAATATTTCAGATAAGTCAGCAAAACATGTCACAAATGGATTGAAAGGAAAATCAAATCAATTCAAGCCGGTTTTTTAGCACTTAAAAACCAAACGTGATACAAGGGACATGCCAAAAGTTTTGATGCCAGATAGCTAATTCCAAAATCGTTACCTATTGAACTTTGTTGGTGGTAGTAAATCAAATTAGAAATAATTAATTTTGACCTAATTGTATAAATATCAGATTCAAATTTTTTTTGTATTTTCATAATAAAGCCCATTTCTTAGTTATCACTTTTGTAACTTTTTATCATTATGATTTTTTAATAAACATTTCAGAACTTTTGGAAAAATCCAAGTATTTTTGAACGAGATAATTCCCTCAACTAAAACAAGAACCACTGAATTTCCCTGGACTGAGAGGTTAACGGATTCAGTCACGATTTCCAGCAAAAATAAATCAACTACGGTCTTCTGCGAAATCTTTTGTGAAACCTTGTATTGATTGGCTAGAATTCGTTTTTCAATTTTCAACTCAATCGAACTTCTGAGTCAAAATTTATGGCTTCTCAAAATTCCGTGCAAATTCTCCCGAGAATGAATGGCCTAGCTCTTTTCTGATTTTTTTATTACAACACCTTCTAGGTAATAACTTAAATAATAAATAAATAGTAATTAATAAATTGCCTTCTTGATCTATAGTAAGACTTATTCGTTTTCATACCCCAAGCACATGTGGGTGGTTTCCTTTTGAACTGTAGACATGAAGACATGGTTTTAGACTTTAAGTGCCTATAAAAGCCGAAAAATACTACTGTTACAAGATGTATTAGTGTTGGGCATGTCACACTTTCTTCATCAAAATGGATTCTTGCAGGCTGTCTTCGGCTCCCATAACAGGTTTTTCATTGACTGAAGTTGAGCCCTATCAAAGCATGGTTGGTGTTAAATGTGACGATGGCACCAAAACCTCTTGTGAGTGGATAATGCCAATCAATGAGTCCAATTTGTGCATGAATGTATTTAAGACTGACAACTCCCAGATGATGGTCAAGCAAGAGACCATTGCCTCCATCACCAAAGGTGCCAAATTGCCCACAATAAGAAATGTTCTTTTTATTTTATTGCTGACTTGTTTCATTTCAGAACTTTACATTTTACATGAGAGCACTGGAAATTTTTTAAGTGTTACAGAACCAAGATTTTCTCTGAATATTCCTCGACTTGAAGGTGAACACATGTCTGCAAGGTTCCAAAATGGGATTGTTGCTTGTCACTCTTCAAATAAAGGTTGCCAATTTTGGGGAGAAGGTACAGTGCATCGAGTTTTCTCCTTTATGTTTCTACCAAACCAAGAACCACTGAACTTCTCTGGACTGGGAGGCTAACAAACAGAATCATGGTAGGGAAAAATCAATTAATTACTTTCTTCTTCAAATGAGACAATGCCTATGTTGACTAGAATAGGTATTTCAATATTCAGCTCAATCCAACGTCTGAGTCAAAAGTTATACTCTTTCAAAGTTCAATGCAAATCCTGCTGAGAATGAGGTAGCCCTTTTGTGGTAATTGTTTTACCATTAAAGGGTGAGCTCATTCATTCTGATACTCTCTTCAGTAGATAAGTTAGGTAGGAAATAACTTTCCACGCCGTCATCCGATCGAGCTAGAAATTGGAAAATGAAGTCTACTCAATGCAAGCAAGGTCTCGTGAAGAAGAACGCAATCCAATTGGAAACCAGAACTCTCATTGGTGCCCTCCCACTCCAGAAATTCAATGCTTCTTGCCCAAACATATCTTGACCAACCTTCATTAGGCTCAAAATGATTGGAGCAACATAGTTTGTGCATAGTAGAGCATAGTAATTTGTGGACACACTGATTAAAACACATTATTCAAAAGACCCAAGATAATTTGAAGCAAAATCATTGGAATGCACAATTGTCTTTTTTGGTTGCCTTCTTCTTTAATACTTCCTGCAAGCTTATAAAATTAATCTTAAAGCACATATTTTTCTATACAGCTAATTTTATTCCTTACAACTCATATTTTTTCTATACAGCTAATTTTATTCCCCGCAACTTATATTATTTCTATACAGCTAATTCTATTCCCTACAACTCGTATTATTTCCCTTCAGCTCATATTATATCCGTGCAACTCAAACTCATATTCTTCGGTTAACTTTTTGGGTAAATTATGACATAATTAGGTTGCCCCAAATTGCATTCTAGGTTTCTTATGTTGAATTGATTACACCTTTTTCTTTTCAGAACAAATGAAGCCTTTTATTAATGCCTTATCGTAAAATACCTTAGATCAGATATTTTCGAATTAAAAAACGAGCTTGGAAATTTTCGACTTAAGAACCCGAGATCAACTTTTTCGACTTAAAAAAAGATATCAAAAATTTCACCCCTAAAAACGAGACGAAATGATTGTAAGCGAGTAAATTTTTGCTCAAAGGTGGCAGAATGTGGCGTTATGTGACTTCAAAAATGGCAGTGAGCGCCCGTTATTGGCAATATTTCAAACAACTTTTGGCAATTTCGGCCTGAAACCACCTCGTAACGCTGATTCGGCATGTTGATGGGATGAAAATCATTGTGGCTCCCACTCCTCTTGTTTCTTCCCTTGTTCCTGTGTTTTTTAAAAGACACTGGGGTAAGGAACCTTATTGTGCAAATAACTTTAGGCAAAGAAAAAAGTAAATATTAGCTTGAAAACTTAGTTTTAGGTAAAAATTGCCCAAAAAATGTGAGAAAAACGGTTAATATGAGATTGAAAACTTAGTTATAGGTAAAAATTGCCCAAACTAGGCGTTTTAGGTTAAAACCTAGGCTTTTTGGTAAAACCCAAAAAAATCAGCCCTAGTCATTACGAATTCCACTCTGCAGCTGATGGAATCTCACACCTAAGGTCACTTCAAGGTTCCAAAGTGTTTGTATCAAATATTTTTGAGTAATCTAACATTGTGCTTTGGATTGTTTTGCCACCTAATTATTGTGTCTAGGAGGTTATTTTTGAAGTGATCACCTTGAAAGTCTTATTCA
>CM021317.1:6540042-6579104 GCA_010645155.1 Tigriopus japonicus
GAAGCTCTCTCATTCCTGTGATGTTCCTAGTGAAACATCTTTGGACCTGCTCGACCTTTTGCAAACCTGCTGAACTCATTGGAGCCCAAATGGGTGAGGCATATTCAAGATGCGGCTGAACAATCGACTTGTACAGAGTTAGCATTGTAATACTATCTCTGGACTTGAAAGTGCGATAGATCTAGCCACATGTTTGAAATGCCTTCCCCACTTGTTCTCATATAAATGGTGACTGGATTTGCTCATCAAACTTTCTAAAAAAAATCTAAACATTTCGATCCCTTTGTTTATTTTATTAGTGTTTTTGACCTAAACTTGCGAATATTGAGAGTTTACAAGATGATGTGTTAACTTTTGAAAGGATTTCAAATTTCTCCTTTGGAAACTGATAGGAAATGTGGAACAAATACCTTTGGCAGGTAAAGTCAGCCTTTCCTAGGAACTTTGAAATGACCTGCAAGCTTTTTGGGTAAATATTTTTATTGATTCAAGTGACAGGTAGAGAGGGAAGACTAAAACAAGTTTACATGCTTCACAACGTACATATAAAGCGAACATGAAAACTTATTCAATATGAAATAACATCTTGCTTTAAGTAGAAATTTAATTGAGAGACAGGATTGTAGACAAAGATTATTGTTGGCTGAATCCTAAAACTAGTCTAAGGGAAATATTAGCTTCATTATCATGAGGTTCAGTCTGCTCTAAAGAACAACAATCATTGATACAAAATGGGATGGAAGACTGTCATAACTCGTTAGGGAATCACCAAATCGTTCCACTGGGAACCCACAGGGTTTTATTTTGTTCCTGGTCGATCTTGCTATTGATTTGGGCGCACATTAGCATCAAATTGGCACCGGCATGAATGATATCTGGAACCAAACATTTATATGTTCAAAACATTTTTCATCTTGCAGCAAGTTGAAGAATATTTATTCTACCTGATATGAGATGTTTGTAGTCGCCTTCGAGCTTTTGGGTGTGCTCAAAAATATTTTTGGCGTCCTTTTGGGAGATCCGATCCGCGCTCATGGTGGGAATTTTGACCTCTTTGATTTGCTTGACAGACTTGAACTTAATCAAGAGCACGATGGGATAGATGTGGTTTTGATGGAGTCTCTCAACCACTTCCAAATGCACATTCAGGATACAGTGCTGGTTCTATTGAGTTGAAAAAAAAATAGCTCTTGGTCAAATATCGATGTTTTTGATATTGAGGAAACGAGAATATTACGATTAACAAATACTTTAGACATTCTGATCCACAATAAAATATCTATTTACAAGAATATAATTCAATGCCATGCAATTTTTTTTCGTTTTCTAGTTTTCATGTAGGTGGTAATAAGTTACAATTGTTTGTCATCTTAGAAAATCTTTGGGTCCAAGAATGATCATGTCCATTTTCAACTTTGAAAGAATATTCCTGACAATTTGCACTTGTAGATTCAACGCAAGTTATTACATCAGGAATATGTTTAAAATATGTTTTCCAAGATTGAAATACATGAGATTGCCATCACCCACCAAATAAGCAATATTTTTTTTAAGGCTCAAGCTGGGTTGTTAACCTGAAGAGGTCACTCATAAATTAGATTTAGTTGCAGGCAGTTAAAAACATGTATGCGTTTTTTTCTTTCTTTTTTCCTTTCCTTTTGAAATGTCCCTTGCCGATTTTTAACACCACTACAAAGAATGAGACCCCTTTTACAGACAAAAATATCTTAGATAGTGGCAGTTTTTTCTTTGACTTAAATGAAACCTCTTACCCTCTCGCAGACATCTTTGATAGCTTCCACCGTGATGCACTCATATTGAGTTCCGCGACGCTTGTATTCTATCACATTATTGGTCATGAGAGCACGCTCAATATTCTAGAAAAAAACACATCGTAAAATAAAACGCATCCAAACGTTTTCCATGAATCGCAAACTTACTTCGCTATTCCAACTCGTCACCCTGGGATCACACCGGGTAAATTTATGAGGATAATCTGAAATCAGCTTCTCCAAAACGGCATCGGCAAGCGGTCCCACAATCAAAACGGGTCGGGTCACCAGATCTATAATGGCATTTACAAAGGTTTAACTCATCGGCAACGACTTGTCTTTCTCCCTTCAAGTACTCACAGTCTAGGCGCTCCACTCGAATGTAGGAGTTGATTTGGGGGTCTTCGTGGAGGGTGCCCGAATCAGAGTAAGATAAACTACCCATATCGGAATAGGAGGCCAGCTCCTTACTTTCCCTGCTAGAGGACCGACCCCCTTTCTTTCTTTTGAAGAAGGATCGCCGAGTAGTAGCCCAAGGGCGACGGGAGCCATCTGAGTCCATATCTCCCCCTAGGCTTCTCTTCATCAAAAGTTCCTCCTCAACTTTGTATTTGGACGGGATTATTCCCCATTGGGTCCGTTTGCCGTCAACGTCGACAATCCAAGCCGACCAGTTACCTGGCACACCGTTATACATCGTGTTGTCAATGAAGAGAATGTCGTCCTTGCGGAACGCCAGTTGGGAAGGATCTGCATTGATGTCCACAATGCGGTCAAACATGGCCCTGACATAGTAAGAGTCCCCAGGTTGATCCTTGACCAGGTTGTATTCTAAATGACATATAAGGTAAGGATTTACGATAATAATGTTGCAAGGACAAAATAGGTCTTCTTACTGTCTGGATTGTATTGGACGAAAAGCGACACTTTTTCTGCTGGCTTGGCCAATTCATAGGCTGCTTGCTCGGCTGTAGCCTGACGCAGGTCAACCCCGTTGTACTCTAGAATCTGTTCCGCACTTCTTAGACCAACTAGATGGGCGGCTGAATCTCTTTCCACAGAGTGGATAAATATCCCTACAGCATTTCCTCCCACCAAACGGACGCCCAGGTCCCCACTTTTCTTCATGACTGGACTGACCCATCGAGGTTCATAAGGTGGACTAGCTGGCGCCCGTGGAGGGATCAAGTTGGCTTGTAGGTTCGGTACGATTTGATTGATCTGGTGACGAGTCAGAGTGGAATGAGTCGATGAGTGGGTAAGTGCTCCACAGACTGTCCCATATTCTTCATGATGCATGGATGGACCACGATGAGACTTGGGTGAATTGCGAGGGGTTGGAGAGCCTGATCTTGGAGGACTTGATTGGGTACCGTGTCTTTGACGAACACTGGAATGCCTTTCCTGTGTAAGGGGGACATCTAAAAACAAATCGATGAAAATTGCCTTATAAGCACGCTACTCCCATGTCAGGAAAAAGTTTGAGAACTATACCCAGATCGGAGTCATCGTCATCATCGTCGTCGTCATCTTCAACATCATTGTTATCCAAATGGATTTCTTCTTGTGCATTCCGGTAGTCGTGAGGGTTGTATTGAACTTTCATTGTAATTGAGTTCCGGACCTGTTGTAACACCAATGCTGCTCTTTCTTTGTTACAATTCCTCAAATTGATGCCACATACGTCTAATAATTGGTCCCCCACCTACCAATTGAAATTGACGAAGGTACTTCAAATGCAATAATTAATGCTTTAGATTATAGACTTACCTGAAGGCCTACTTGTGACGCCAAGCTATTCTCACTCACAGAGCTGACGAACACGCCTTTGTTGGATCCATCAGCAATAGTGATCCCTAATTGTTCTGAAGTCTTTTCAATGTCAATGTCCCGAATGTCTCCAGGGAGAGGTCTGAAAAAGAGACTCCAAGGTGAAGCTCTTGTCTAACACATTCTTTGTTTCCAATGGAGGTTACTTTCTGATGTGGTGCCTGGAGTTCAAGGTGTCAGCCGTTACAGGTCTTCCATCCCGAATGATGTATTGAACAGAGTAAATGGGTAAAGGGCTGTTGCATTTGGAGGACGATCGTCCGTCAATTGAAGACAACGACGGAATTTGAGTGTAGCTACCTTGTGAGCCTATACTGTTATTGGAAGGGATTCTGAAAGAGGACATATGAGACAATAGTTAGACTCTAAAATTCAAATCTTGAAGGACAGATGCTAACATAAACTGTCTTAACTAAGGATCTTATTACATTGAAGAAGCATGCAACTGTCTACGACGAAAAATGCATACCTAGGCGGCTAGGTTCCTTTGACCTGTGTGGCGAAAATGAAGCAGAAATAAATAATTGTGGCATAGCATAAAAAGGGCGATTCGGTTGAGTTTCATTTTTTCAAAAACTTTGAACTTAGTTTAACTGGTCAATGAGGTACATTTTCAGTCTTTAGATTGCTCACGGTAATGAAAAAATGTGTGACAACCCCTATCAATTGGAACCGTTACACTGGCCCATTTTCCAAAATGTCTTTCATTGAAGAGTTTGTTTTGGATCTAACAAAGGAAGCTATTATAAATTCCTCAAGGACCCAAAAACCTTGTCCAGAGTTCTTAGGAATCGAAATCCAATGACTGGCCATGTTTGAGTCGATAAATCAAACAAAAATTGTAACTCTCACATCACACTTTAGAAACAGAAACAAAGCGACGTCATGTAGTGGACTTTTTAGGTAAGTAATTTGGGGGTTTACTTTTTCAGAGCGGTTTGTAGTAGAGGAGCAGCAGGCTAGAAAAAGTATGAGAGTTTTTCCAAATAGATTTCGTTATTTGTTTTTCTTTTCAAATCTCCCGCCTCCTAAAAAAACGAGGTCCTTCTTTCAGATGCTCACCTGTCTGAGCGGCGCGGCTTTGGGCGTTCCAAGCTTCTGGAATACGCCCGCGTCCGCTCTCTCCTTTCACGAGAGCTTGTAATGTGAACGAAATACTTGGGTTAAGATTCCTGTGATTTTTTTAAACTACGAGTTATGCTTGTTTGAGGGTACCTCGTCTTGACTGGAGAAGATGCGGAAGCACTTTTGGGGTCATCTAAGACCATTTCGAGGCTTCGGTTTCTCAGACGCTTGCTGCGAGAGTTGCTATTGGGGGCACTTCGCGTTCCAGCTCCAGGGACTGGCCTTGGCATGGGTTTAAAATAGGCTTTTTCATATATTTGCTCAGACGGCGGATAATTCGAGTAGTGCGACTCATGAGATGATGTGGTAATTGGTGGCTGAACGTACGCAAATTGAGGAATGTTTGGCAAGGGCTTATTTTTGTGACGCGAAAACGGCGACAAAGGTGGTGCCGCGATGGGAGGAGGAATCCCCCCTGGCTGAGATCCGGATTTGCCCTCCTCCATTTCCAACATGCCCGATGACTCCTCTGTAATCACAGACGACAACGACTTCCGTAGCTCACTCAACCCTTCCCCAGCACCTTTGGAAGAGTCACTGAAGATCGAAGGTGGAGCGGGAGTGGATGCTGACGCCTTGGCCAATGCAGACAAGGATACCTCGTCATAATCGTTCTCTTGACTGTTGTTACTCTTGGGCTTCTTCTTGGCAAGATTTTCTTTTGATTGACAACGGACTGTTCTTGCAGATGACTGCCTACTTGTGAATTGAGTTTCATCTAGAGAATCACCATAGCTGCGACTAATCTCCTTACATCTGGGGCTCAGGATCCTTGCTTCCTGAGGAGGGTCAGGAAACGTCAAGCCCCTGGCCAATCGATCCTGGATCAATGGTTGTTGCTCCTTGAGCTCCTCAATAAGTTTTCGTTTGTCATTCTCAGAGCGTTGGCGATTACTGGTAAAGTCCAGCTCCTCTCGAAATGCGGACCTCCCTCGAGAAGTGGGATACATGAGAAAAGGATCCTTGGAAGTTATGTAGCCCTGATCCTCACTAAGTTCTAAACTTTTGAGGACTGTTGCAGGACTTGGTATCCGGTATCCCTTTTGACTTTCAGACAGAAGGTCATCTGCACTACTTGACAACTTGGCCAAGTGTCTGGCATCCCTTTTGCCTGAAGGCATCATCTTTTCTTGAGCAAATTTGTCATCTTTGGCCTTTTGTGGGGACGCAGAGGAGTTTAACGCAGGGTCGATTGGACCCGTCATTCTTGAGCTTGGAGGATTTCCATGGCGTTGCGAGTGGTAACTTGGTGCTGGCACTTTCTTTCCAGGATCACCCTTCACTCTTGGTTGGACTTTGTTGGAAGTACTAGGTATGGAATTTGACACTGGCCGCGGTGGGGTAGAGTGGACCCATATAGGATGCCTTTGATCATCCACCAAGGTGCCCTTTTTAACGGAAGATCCTTGGCTCGATTTGGAAAAATACTCTCTGGGAGTTTGTCTCCGTAACGAAGAAGAGCTATGATCATGGTGAGAACGACCTCTACGTCCAGACCCCCTTCTTGTTTCAGCATCTGATGAGTCACTTGAACCAGGTCGAGCCCGTAACATATTTTCACGGGAGGAGCGTGTTTTCTGCCTTGAGCTCTTCTTGGAACTTGAACTCCGATCCTTCTCTGTTCCACTTGATCCGGAGTTGTGATTCTTTGAGTGAGATTTCAACCTGCTGACTGAGAGCTCAGCCGAACGAAGTTTCCCAGCACTTGGCAAAGTCCCTCCCTGCTTGGGACTGAATGAAAAACTAGTGAGGATCTACTTTTCTTGTAAAACAGTGACACCTCGCCAATCTTACCTGTTCTTGGAAGAGCTCTCTCTTTCCTTCCGTTTCCGAGGAAATGTTCCTGATTTGGTGTTCTCTTTGGAACTGGGCAGCATTTGGCAAAGCAATATTCATATTAACTTAGATGATTTAAGAAACCCTCAAAAAGCACACACACATCATTGTCAACCTCACATCACATGAGCAATTATGTTAATAGCTTTCACGCTGTGCAACCATCACAGGTTAATTTAAGGAAGTGGAATGAAGGTGAGTCTTCATCTTTTTTATGATCTTACCTAACTCTTGAGGGATAGCCAACATTTTCTCGTCGCCGGGAGACGTACTGTCTTTCAGGATTGTGGTGGTGATCCAGGTACAGTGGTGGGGAGACCCCCTCATCAGCTTGTCGCCTATGACCATAGTGTCCATAGACTCCCTGTGTGTTGTTAGACCCTTGGGAATAATGATGACTCCCAGGGTAAGGAGGTTGCGTGGCATGGTGGTAAAGTGAGCCCATGTTGCTGGGAGACACCACATGTCCTGCACTCATTCCCATGGAATAACGATACTTAGAGTTGGGTGGAATTTGATGAGCTCCTGGATAGTCTGAGACAGGTGCATAACCATACTAGAAAAGATCCGGACTCGTTAGCACCACCTTGGAAATCCACATTGATGCTCCACAAAAAACTTACTCCTGCTGATGGCGAGGTGTTGGCATATGATCCCATAGGCATATTCATGGCCGACGGACTGTCATAGACCTGGTTGTAACTAGACTGAGTCAGCATTCCACCCTCGGTGCCAGGATTCTGTCGAACATCAGGAATCGGACTACCCAATAAGGAGTCACCAGAGGCAACACTAACTAGAGGAGGGGGCGAGGCATATCGAGGGGAGCTGTGGTGGCCGATCGCGCTAGGAAAATATGGGCTGAACCCACTGGCAGTGGACCGCATCAAATGCGCCGAGTCTGTTGGTTTGATGTCGTGCATTGCCTTTAAGGCTGCATAGGCCGTGTTGGTTCCAGTCAGGCTCATTGGAGGTGGAGGAGAACTCAAAATGGGGGAAGATAAGCTGTCAATTGGAGTGGTTGCTGCATCAGGGTTGTTCCTTTGTTCACCTTCCCCAATTGTCCCCGAGAGTGACAGAGGCTGATGAAGCTTAGTAGAGGACGATTTCTTCAAATACCGCTCCAAAACCTTGAATAGATTAGATGGAATGTGTGTCGTCTGCTTCAACTAAATGGGTTGCAATTATATCTTACCTCCTTCTCTGCGTGTCCTGATTTAACAGATTCATCAATGGAGTGATCAGATGGAGTGAAAGCTGACCCATACACGGATTTTCTGGTCTCCAAGGCAAACAGCTCACTCTCTGGAGGAGGAGGAGGTGGAAGGAACCTCTCTTCAGAAGACTTTTTGTACCGACCATAGTTTTCCAGAAGCTCATAAGTGGTCAACGGTCGACTTCTTCGAGGTTCCCTTGTGGAATGGGAAAAAGTGTCCTGACGGAAGGCAACTTGTGGCTCAGCTTCCGTTTTCTTTGGAGCAGCGGCCTCAGGCGGATATTTGGGCAGGTTGTTGAGCAATTCAGCCAAGGGCAGACGTTCCTTCTTGACCTTTTGGGGATGAAGGATGGTTCCAGTTCCATGTTCAATCACAGGCCCACCTCTTGTTCTGGGCCAAGTCCCACCACTTCTAAAACTGTCGCGGTCCTTGTTTCGTTTCTTTTTACCACTGGACTTGTTGGAAGATGCTCCACTGGAATTGTTCAAGTTTGAGGCATTGGGCTCTGTCGTTGTTTGACCTTTATTCCCATGGAATGAGTCTAAAACTGAGTCCAGCTCAGCTAAAACAACATCTGCGGAACCTTAAATAGGACCATACGTGAAATCATCAAGTATGTTTGAATGGAAAAAATGCGCAAACCTTTTGAAGTTGGATCAGGTGGATGAGACAAGCTATTATCTCTGGATGACGAGACGTTCTCATGAGAGGACTAAAAAGGGAGTGTTACACTTTTTAATTACTTCCCTTGTGTATTTTTAAACCCTTTTGACTTACCATCTCAGAGTGCTCCTTGCTAGAGCGTCTCCTTCCCCTAACTTTTTCCTTCACTGTCTCCATCAACCCCATTGAACCTCTGGATTCCTTGGCCGAAATTCCCATCTGTCCCTTGGTTACATTGTATACCTACACAAAATGACGCCATGAATCATGCAGTGCCTTCAAAAATGGCGCCCAAAATGCCACCAACCTTTTCGCTTGAGGAGCTCAGTGCCGAATTGGAATGTCGCGCTTGACTACCTCCACTACTGCTGCCACTGGCATCCCTGGAAATCAGGAGTTTCCTCACGAACTCTTGTGAACCTCGAATTGTGTCCTTGATAGGGCTTGAGATCGTGCCTGAACCCGTTTTACCCGGCGATTTCTGGGGTTGGTGGGGGTTTGGTTGCTGGTGTTGATGGCTCATTTGTTCATCATCAAAGCGCTCTTGCATATTATGACCGGAAGAGCTTGAGCTCAGATGCCCACCACCCAATGAGGACTGTGAGTGAATCGATTTAGCCAAGGTGATCACCAAGGGATCTTGACCCGAATTGAGCAATTTGACCGCCTCCCCTATGTGGTCCACGTGGTCTACACTTCGATCGTTGATCTGGTAGTGAGAAAAAAAAATCTTATATTTGATATTCCGGGCTCGTCATTTGTAGAGATATGGATTTCTAAGCCATATGAGCTCTGCCCAAACGTAAGTTGGAAAATCAAGCTAAAAATAATCTCAAATTTTGATCCATCTTAATGCTACATATTTTTAGGTCTCGATTCTTCATTCGAGATATCGAGTTTCTGGTACTTCTGTTTTGAGTTTCGAGTCAGGGAATTGTTTTAATTCAATTAAATTGCATTACATTTCATAATATATCTTCCCGAGTCCAACTTGCTGAACAGATGACTTAAAAGTTGAATGCACAATGAGAAGTACGCAAAAGTTTTAGGGTTTTGATTTCCATTTAATAAACCAGGAATGGACGACAATTGTCTTTTTGTGGAATGTTCTGTTTCATCAACCAATGTTTTATTTAAGAGAAATTGCTTTAAGTTGTTATTGAAAAGTGTCAAAACATTTGTTGAAGCGTAATTTTTCTACAGCAGCTTGGAAACGCCTGTGCATTCTAAGCAGAAATACAATTATATCACAGGTCTTAAGGCTCAATGATTGCCAAAAAAAACGAAAAATGGCAAGTAAAATAAAAAATGGCAAAAAATAAATTGAAAAAAGAAGTGTCATTTGCTAGAAATCTCCAAACCCTCGTTAGGTGGATACTTACACTAAGGATTCGATCTCCGACAGCAATTGAGCCCTCTTTGGCAGCCACCGATCCCGGTGAGATTCTGGCTACATACACTCCCAGGTCCAGAGTTATCCCTGGAGAACTGGCTCCTGCCATTGACAACACGGCCTGATACCTTCGCCCAGTTCTAGAAATGAATGCAATAATATTAAATGGTCTAAAATGTTTTAAAAAGCTCTCATAATGCTCACTTTCTCCGTCGAACGACGAGGCTCACTGCAGAATTGGCATTTCTGAGCGTGTTCAAAATGGTGCTTCTTTCGACCAAGCGGCAATTGAGGTCGTTAACTCTCAAAATGCAATCATTGACTCTGTAAATACCAAATGAACGGTTCCTTCCTATCTCGAGGCTGAAGGTAGAAGTGGTTCTCTTACTTGAGTTTCCCGTCCAGAAAAGATCCCTTGCCGATGGAGGAGATATAAATTGGTTTGTCTCCCGAAGGGCAATGAAGGTCATCTCGACCTCCAGCCAGGTCTAATCCCAAATCCTCTGTCGATCCAAGACCGTTCTGTCGAGGGGCAAAATCCAATCCAATCAAAACTAATTGATGACAGCCTTATGTAGGGAAACAACTTGCTTACCATGTCAATGTCAATGTTCTCCGTTTCCCATTCCTGAAGGTCCGAGTCGATGGCAGAATCATGACTGTGTGAGTGACCAGGTGAACAATGAAGAGATTTGAGACGGACCTCCTTCTCGAGGCTTTCTAGGCGTTCCCTGCAAGATTACCAGAATAAATGACGCTAATAATTTGAACGAAATTGGATTTGGACTCAGAAGACTTCATGATTGATGGGATGGGAATGATAGCTTACAGCTACAGAGGATTTGGCCCATCATGTTTTGTTGTTTTTGTAGGTATATTCTTGATTGTCAGAAATCATAACTTGGTCATAAGTTGATAGTCTTACCGAAGCTCTTTGTTCTCCTTGATTGCCTCATTTTGTTGTTTCTTCACATCATCAGAATCCCTCAAAGCCTCAGCCAACTCAGACACAGCCCTGGAATATCAAGCAAACGAGGAATTAAGACTCATTTCTGAGGCCGACATAGCCTACTCAGTAGGGCCCGGAAAAATATTTGCAAAAAAGTGACAAAACATCCAATAAATGTTTTCTTCAAAAGGCCAAAATATTTGGAAAAAAGCCGGATATTTAAGACATACTTTTTTGGACAAGGCCATTATTTGGTATTTTTGTCTTTGTGCCCCCATTTTCCGAATTTTTTTCTGGTGAATTTGACGTATTTGGCCGTTTTTGGAGGCCTACTTGAATGTAATAATTGATTCAAAAATACAATTTTCAGTTTTCCTCAATAGACGGCGCAATTTTTTTCGTGCATGACGTTAGTTTTGGCTGTGAATGTCAAATTTCAGGACAATGGGGAAAAAATCCGAGAGTGCGTGACCGCTTTTTTTCAAGTAGCGAAGGGCCTACTTTACCGTTTTAAGAGACTTCTATTGTAGTAATGCTTCAGTAGATATGCAATTACATGATGTTTTCGACAGTCTACAACAGATTGGTTGACATATTGTTGAGGATGAGGCATATAAAAAATGATTGCCCTTATATTTAGGGTGTCTTGGTGCATTCTGGCTGGATTACTGAACAGAAACAGACGGCAGCAGACAAGTCATCTTTCTGATGGAAGCACTTCATCTTTTCCCGCCTGTTGCTTTTGCCCCTGTTTGCCAGAGAGTTATCTAACAAGGCTGAGTACAGAAAGATGTATTACCATAAATCAAGAGTAGTGATGGACCAAAAGGTCTCATAACCGAAACCAAAAGTTTCGGCCAAAAGAGGGCTTAACCGAAACCGAAAGGAGCTAATTACAAAATTGTTCAAATAAAAATCCGCCTTAAAAAATATAATGCTCATGTGTTCGATGTTTGGTAGTTGCAAATTTTGAAAAATCGGAAAACTTAAATTTCAGAAGTTTTTGGACCAATTTTTTTTTGATTTTGTTGTCAAACTCCATTTTATATAGTATTTGTCTGCTTTCGGTTTTGGTAGGCATAACCGAAACCAAACCCAAATTTCGGCTGTAATTTCGGCTGAAAGCGCTTTCGGTCCATCACTAATCAAGAGTCGAGATCAGTGAGAAGTCTTGGTTGAGGCAAGCCCTCTTTGTGAGGGGATCAAGGACCTGGCAACTTCAAAATCAAAGTGCAAGCAAGAGCGGCCAGGGTCAAACACAGTCAAAGGGCTTGCTGATCTTTGATAACTTCTACCTAATCTGCCCTCAACACCTAATTTGCAATAGCAGCAGGAAATTTTGTCCCACCTCAAATCAGGATCATTTTTAATATGCCTCATCCTCAACAATATGTCAACCAATCTGTTCAAAGACTCTTTCATCACGTAGATAAATATCTCCCCTAAAAGAACTCCACCTAACTTTGGTAATAGACTGTCGAAAACATCATGTAATTGCATTTCTACTGAAGCATTACTACAAAAGAAGTCTCCTAAAACGGTAAAGTAGGCCCTTCGCTACTTGAAAAAAAGCGGTCACGCACTCTCGGGTTTTTGTCCCATTGCGATTTTGTAGAGGTTTTTGTATTTTCGGTTCATTTTTGGTAAGCCATATTCAGCATTGATCGTTCATTAATTTCCTCAATTTTGCTTGAAAAAATTTTTTTGCCTCAAATATTCTAGAACATATTTATTTTATCCTTGAAAAAACAAAATATTTAAAAAAATGAGGAAAAACGGATAAATATTTTTAACGTATCTTAAATTTTAAAAAAATATTTCCGGGCCATACTACTCAGTAAAGGTTTACCTCATACTAAATAACAGTTTTACATGTTCAATTCAAATATTGAGAAATCAAAATCTCTTACCGGTCACGTTCCCGCCTTAACTTATCACAGAGGGTTCGAATACTTTCGCGTTCAAGGACAACCTTGTCTCTTTCAGAAAAGGCCCAATCCCGACGACCTTTGGCCACGTCAGCTTCCAGTCCTGCATCTAAAATATAAAAATATCAATTATGGACAGTTTAATATTGCTTTACATTTTACAAAGGGAACATGGATAGGTTTCGAGATCGAGATATTGGTGATCTGCGGAACTAAAGTTTACATTCACTGAAACCTTGTCACAAAAACTTGTTTGTTTTCCCTTAGATCAATTATTTATCACTACACAGCGTGCAAGCTTTAGTTAGGCTGATTTGGCAAGCGGGGCGGAATGTGTTAAACATATGAGGAAAATGTCGCCCTCACAAATGTTGAGCGGACAGTTGGTGTGACCAAACTTACGAATCAAGACCAACTTTTTTAAAAAAAGTTGGTCAAGTTTAACGAGTTTAAACTCGTTTTTGAAGCCACAAGTTTTTTTTTGTTGTCTATATACAGTATGTATTGGATTGTCCCTACATAACGCAAAAGCTTACATTTGTGTTCTTCTTGATAATGACTTATTCAATATATTAGCAAAAAAGTTCGTAGTTGTTGTATACAAATACAAGGCACGGTCACCTGGTGACTTCTTTGGTTCTTTCAAGAAAGTGACCACTAGCAATAACAAAAAATGACCCGAAAACATTACTCAATTCCACATTTGATTCATCAATTGCATGGTTGACATTACCTGGCCACACATTTCAAATGTTCCCACACTTTTGTCCGCTCAACAGTTGACGACAGAAGACACATTTTTAGGCTTACACTCCCTCTAGTATTAATAGAACTCAATGGTCAGAACGCAGCTTTGCAATTGTGATCTGCTAATGGCTCTCCTCTCGTGGTATATTGCTGCTCCAACAATAAGCATTAATTGTTACACCAGTCTCGGGAATGGCTGCAGGTTCAGCCATTAAAATTGTCGAAGCCGTGATTACTCCACGTAAATTAATACCACAGGTACAAGAATCAGAAATATTGCGGATCATTCGGTCAAAAAACTATTTTCTTGGGAAAAATAATGACCCATCAGTTGAAAGGAAAGATATCCCACCCCTTTCAAGCAAAAAGTTGATTAAGAAAGTTCATGTCGAGGAGTTTTAAAACATCGGTCAGAATGGCCTCCACACCATCAGTGGAAGAAAGGTGGGGCGGAGTCCAAGGAAAAGGCCTTCCTTTTAGGACAAGGAGGGGAATAAACTGACCAAGGGCCTTCAAGGAGAAGAACTTTCCTTCCAAATCCATAGGGGCTTCTAATTTTAGAGAGTGACCGCAAAAGTTGCAACAAAAAAGCAATCTATCTACTATATGCTACTCATAAATTCAACGTTGCCACCAAGCCTAATGCTGAAATCGAAGTACGGTACAACAACTACGTCTTTGCTTACGATGGGGTCCAGGATAGATGGTTCTCATCACTGAGAAATGCATATGGGAACGGAAATGAGTATTAATGGTGTTATGAGCCCTGTTAATGAAGATCAAAGATCTCTGTACGTCTTCTTGTTCCGGAAAGCTGGCTAAAGATCAATAGACTATTTTTCGCCTATTTTCAAGGTGGAACACGCCATCAATGCGTCAATAAAAAAAATGGCATAATGTTGGTATGGTAGGCTTTCCAAACGAGTTGCTCAATTTTGTGTGATATCAGAGGCACACCTCCTTAAAATAGAGAGACTAGAAATTTATAGAGATACGCAGGGTTGAGCATAATTGTGATTTTGTTCTGGGATTTGAATCATCTGACTGGCTTTTATGCTTTTTGGGGGGCAATTTTCAACAAGCATCATGCCAAAATTTCATGAAAAGTTGATTATTTTCTGTTCATAGTTTGAAGATACTCTTATTTTTGGAAAGTTGGTAACAGTTCCTAAAAATATGAAACACTTCAGTTGAAACAAAGCATGTCTCTGACTCATCAAGGTTCTCTACCACAA
Organism: Tigriopus japonicus; assembly: GCA_010645155.1. Classification (NCBI taxonomy): domain Eukaryota; kingdom Metazoa; phylum Arthropoda; class Copepoda; order Harpacticoida; family Harpacticidae; genus Tigriopus; species Tigriopus japonicus. The sequence continues at coordinate 6,554,738 of CM021317.1, forward strand.
ACCAACATTTTGAACGCAAGCTTTCTTCATTCGTTTCCATCACTCTCATGCGACTTCTATGGAGTAATCCCATCTGTCGATTTTGGAATCAGCGATTTCTCTTTTAGTTGCTTGAGGTCATTTAGCTATTTACCCTTGTGTGCCGAAAAATGTGGGAAAAAACAGTCCTTTTTCCTCATGCTGGGGGGTTATGCGTATCTTGTACCAATTTCAAAATCATTTTTAAGTAAGGTAAACATCCTGTACCTTGCAAATCTCCACCGAGCTTCTCGGTCATCTTTCGGAGTCGGTCAATCTCAGCGTTGGCTTGATCGAGGTTCTCCATGCGTTGTTTTGTGCCCAAATCCGACAAACTTTGACTCGTGGAAGTGTCGAGAGTTTCAGTAGAGGCTCCATCCCTATTTCAAGCATAATGATACCTTCAGATAATGCCGTGCCCAAGTTGTCTTATCACAGAGTATCAAATCTTAAGATTTGCGAGTTCATGATTATCTTTATTTTCATATTTCGTATTTTTTTTTTTTTGGATTGTTGTTGTTAGGGTCGGAGGGTTGAACCTCGCCCGGCCAGCGAAGCCAGCCATCACATCGTCCAAATATTTCCGATAGGCAATTTCAAGTCCAGTATCAGAATGGTTCTCCATCTGTGGGTGTGGATTTAGTGTCTAACAGTTTCCTTGAGAAAGGTCGGGGAGGAGAATCGAACCTGGGACCTCTCACACTAAAGGAAACTGCGCTAACAACAACACCTCGTCTCCGCCTTTTAAAACTGAGGATTAAATTATGTACAACTAAACAAGGCGCTTTGAATTTGCTTGGGATCGTTCGTTAAACAGTTGACTAAATGTTATTCCGGAGAAACTGGTAAATGGAGGGGGGAAGGAAAAGGGTAAAAATTGTCAAAAAAGTTTTTTTTCAGTTGAAGATATGTCAAAACAATTTCTTCCTCTCAATCTGTTACTTTTAAGGCCAAATTTCTTTGGTCTGTTTTTTACACTGGACAAAATTTCTGTTTTCGATTTTAAGGTCAAAAATTTTTTTGGATGCGTTGTTTCACCTAGAAAAATACTGACGACCTATTAAGGTCGGTTTTAAACAAAAAAAATACATTTCTTTAAAAATTGAACACGCAAAGTAAGATTTTGTAATGATTTTGATTTTTAATACAAAAATAAGTTGTAAAGAACTAAAAACAGGCAGAAAAATTTGAGTAAAAACTTTTTAATCCTCCCCATACATACCAAGAAATAAATGCAATAAACACTTCTTTCGCTCTTCTAATTGTGGCCATGTTGTCTACCCCTATGTTAGCCCTAACCAATTTTTTGACTCAATTCACATATTATTTGATTATTGTTCCAACCTATAAAAGGTGTTTTGGTTAGACATCTTGGGAGCAATACTCTATGGTCGGATTTCCGGAGAAACTTTCAAGATTTCAGAAGGCCTTACCGATCTCGTTTGTTCTTCTCCACGTCAAACTTGCTCTTGGATGAGTGCTTGCCATGTTCTCCATAGTCGGACGCCATTTTGCCGCCTCCAAGTTTGTCCCTAGAATCAAAAGGAGGATCAGTGATCCTGTTTTCCTCGCTGGTTGCCCCAAACAATGGCTATCCCAAGACTCCTCTATTTAGGACACACCATACCCAATGCGTAATATAGTTCTTTGACTGATTAAGGCCTTTCATACCTCCATTCATGGGCCTCTTTGACGGCCTTGTCGCGGTCGTACAAAGCTTGTTCGATCTCTCGCTTGAGGATCTCCACTTGGCAAGTGAGTTTCCTCCGCTGGAACGAACAAGAACAAGACATAAGATAGAAACGAGAAAAAGGGAACATGGGGAACATTCGACATGGAAATTAGATTCTTGTCCCAATCCCATATTCTTGCGCTCACATCCTTTCACATCATGCCTTTCAGTCAATCATTTCTGACAGGATGAACATGGGGCACAGGGTCACTCTGTCAGGATTCCAAACACGGTGTACCATAGTGAAAACACAAATTTTAAAAAAAAAACTGTTCCAAGACTTGGACTTGGTAGCATTTGCTCTTATTTAATCTTTTAGCCGACAAAAATTTGCTTTATAACACAGAGAAATGGATGACAATGTCGCAAAAACCCATGTACTGACAAGCATTAATGAGGTATGCCCTTTCACATGTTAAATAAAATTCCAACTAAGTTTGTATGGAAACTCCCAAACACTAAAAGATGTTTCTGACCCAAATAATCCGGAGTAACAACTGTGATTTGCCACTTTTTTCAAAGCTGGGTCCTGATTACAAATTGGACACCAAAACCCTGTGGCGTTAACTAACTTTGAATAACCTAGTCAATATATATTTACAGCTCACTTAGATGCCTTTTGAATGGAAATTAATGAAAAACATGTCCATCAACGGGTAAGTTATTGGAATTGAATTGGCACATATTTGACCCAAAAGAGTGAAAACGCTGCAGGTATATGGAAACTCAAACTCCCATTCAAAAATAAACAAAAATTTCGAATATCATATAACAAAATAAAAATCATTGCACTATTACTGAGCAATTTTTTGCTCTCTGGAAAGATTCTTTTTGGAATAAGAAATTACATCATAAATGTAACGATAACCCGTTCTAAAACGAAATCCATTCTTGATGGAGACCATCTAACATTGGAAAAGGAGAAGAAAAATCTGACCTTGACATGTGACTGCCAGGAACTAAGATGAATTACTTTCACTGAATGGGAGGAAACTCTAGAAAGAGGGTTCCCAAATGGTCAACAATGACTCTCGTCACTTCATCAAAGGCATGGCAGAATGTGATAAAAATAGTCGCTTGCAAGTAGGTAATCAATCAAACTCTTGACGAGGGGCAAACTCGAGTTTACATGACTAAAAACACTTGATTGTCATACCTCATCGTCTTGGACTTTGGATTTGTTTTCCATGCCAGACATTTTCTTCTTGGTCACGCTAACTTCCTCCTGAAGTTTCTCGATCTCTTTGTGAACCGTGTCTCTCTCGCTCATGATGAGCGAATACTCCTGTAAATGAATGACTTGTTATTTTAATGCGATAAATACCAGAATATTTGGTCATGGTGTGTGTAATAATCTAACAAAAAAAGGAGATAGACATGGAAAATATTTTTTGAAGTTAGACGATCTATGACACTATAATGGATCTCGAGTTCGATTTTTGCCATAGTTTTGCCATTTTGGTCCTTACGGGTCAAAAAGCTTGCCACCACTAAACTTTTCATTGGGCAAGGTACTAAATCTGCGCGTAAAATATGGCAGTATTACCAACTCAAAGTCCATCAGCAATAACTATGACCAAACTCGAACTCGATTTTGGTTCGAGTGTTGCCATATTGATCCTTGCTTAGATCTTTGGTCAAAAAGTTCAAAACAACTTGCTTTTTTAATAGCAATTAAACTTGGAGTCAATAATAGCAACACGCCAAACTCGAAACCCATCACTAGTAGTGATGGGTTCCCCACGATCTATACACACAAACAGAGTAGATCAAATGTTTGCGTTTTCAGTGTCACCAAAACGTGCGATTCAACATAAATTTGGCTTATTTATTGGCATAATTTTAAACAACTCCTCCGTTAATAACAAAAGAAAACAAAAATAACCCATGATATTTAAAACAAAATAAATTGAAAAGCAGAACTTGCAAGACTTTTACATTCTTGGCTATTTTTACTAAACCCTCGATTGGGAGGTTGCGTGGTCTAATTTTACCTAACATTCCGAAATTTGTCGGAATGTCGAACTCGTGGGCAAATTGTTTTCATAAGCCTGTCATGAAGTGTGAACCCTACACAAAGTGCTGGTTTGCTCTGACAGCTTGTTTGCTACAGCTGCGCGTTCGGCTCACTATAACTCGAGAATGCAAAAGAATGAACCCGCCTTAGATACAGTGTATTGTTATGGGATTGGATATTCTATTAAAGAACAGTTGAAAGGTAATATAATAAAATAACCTTTCCACATCTAAACCTAACCTAACCTAACCTAACCTAACTTAACGTAAAGTAATTTAATCCTAACGTAAACCAAATGTAATGTAATGATAAAAAATGAATGGTCAAACCTAAAATTAAAAAAAAAAAATTATACCCTTGATGAGCCGCGAACACTCAATCAATGGTACATGAGCCAGATTCTCTACCACAGCGCTATAACATTGTCTTGGATGGAAGGATGCAATTGGTAGTATTTAACTGTCTCATTTGTTGCAACAGCTGTTTCAAGCAAGCTGTCGGAGCAAACCAGCACTTTGTGTAGGGTTCACACTTCATGACAGGCTTACGAAAACAATTTGCCCACGAGTTCGACATTCCGACAAATTTCGGAATGTTAGGTAAAATTAGACCACGCAACCTCCCAATCGAGGGTTTAGTAAAAATAGCCAAGACTTTTACATAGAAAGAAAAACAAGCAAAAAGTATGTTAAAAATTTTATTTGTCGTTTCTAAAAAAGTTATTCACTGGGTGTGACTCAGATTGAAGAATCATGAAAAGGTTTGTGATGGGTGCTTTATCTTAAAACTTGTTCCTTCAAATAAAAATTGGAGCTTTAATGGAAAAGCAAGATATGCGTTTTCCATCTTCAGCTATTTGAAGAAGCAAAGAGGGCAGAGGTAAGCCTTCTGATGTAAAATAATTTGAAATATATGTTCATATCTATTGCTGAGTAGCAATGCAAAATTCTTTGCTGGTGCTCCAAAAAAAGGCAAGGGTGAAAATTCGACAAATCAAGATTAAAAATGTTCTCATTATTCAAGTTTTCAAGCATTCAAGTTTCAGATAACCACAAATGTTTACAATCTGGTCAAATCAACAACCAACAAAATCAACAACCAAGAAACTGCACATAGAGACCAATATGTCCAAACAAACTTTGACACCAATAGGAGATGCTGACATAGCTCATCCCATTTTAACAAATGATGGTTAACTCAAAAATAAGAAAATATTTAACCATCTGAATGATTTTCATTGGAGTGGATTATTTAACTACAATTTGGCTGGATCTTCATGTGTTTGAAAAGCTTATACATTTTTTCAGGGCCTTAAACCCTTGTCATTAAGGAAGAACCATTAAGCTGATCCCAAAATCAAGGAAAAATAACCTGTCAAGACTAGAGCCACTATAATTTAAAGAGTGCAAAAGTATTTTTTTAATCTTAGCCTCTCTTCATGGTACAACAAGCCAAACACTCGAATTACGTTAAAATACAAGATAAATTTGAGATTTCAAGAATACTCACCAAACTTGCAAAATAAGTATCTTTTTGAGATTGTGGAATCCAAGTTCTTTGATAAAAGAGTGCAAGCACGAAAGTGGCATCTAGCATTTAAGACAACAAGCCACTGAATTTCACCCAAAAAAATAATATTTTTAGTAGCCATTGTTGTATAAATTTGGTTGATGCTCGGGTTTCGTTTTTTTCTGTACTTGCTTTGTTTTAACACAATCGACAGAAACACACAAAAATTCAAAAATGAATTAATCTTTATAACTGTTAAAATAGGATCTGAAATAAAAAAAGACGAAACCATGAAAATTTCAGTTTCTCGCTTGTGAAACTCCTCAACCCACAAGATGACACTGTTCATCCTTTCACCCGTTTAAAAGAGCTCTCTGCTGTATTCAATTCATCCCTATTTTCTGTACACACATGAGCATTCTCTACTCACAATAGTGGCTCTGGCAAGGCGAATTTCAACTTTAAAAAAGTGCGTTTTGTTTTAAAAAGAATGGTCGTTTGGCGCTTATTTTGGCAACACTGAACGCTTCAACTCTGTCTCTTTTCTCGGAAATCTCAAAACTCGAGCAATCACAACATTGAGCAAACACATCAAAAAAACGAAGAAAACACTCAAATAAGACCAAAAAGTCAGTAGGTAAGGCTGAAGGAGTGATCACCCACCTGCATGGCCGCGTTCCGCTCCTCAGTGAGTCTTTTAAGGTCTTTACTGGCCTTGATCCTCACGGTCATGGCCTGATTGACCTCCTTCACGGCCTCCTCATGTTGTCTTTGTACCTACAAAACAAGGACAGCCGCAAAATAATACGAGCAAATGCAAAAGGTGTCACGAAAATCAGAATGGGAAAGAAAACGGCGGAATTGCAAAACCATTCCAACATTGGTTTGGCGGAATAACTTGGCCTCGATACCGAAAATTGAAACATGAAGGCATTCAGCGTGATTTCTAAGTAACGTGCAAGTATGCAAAGTCCATGATTTCGCATTGATAAGTAAATTTTCCATATGGAGGCTACCAGGCTAGCTTCTTTCTCACAGTAACATTTTCTCATCATAAAATGAAACTGATCACTGCAACCTCCGCCTTTTTGTGAGGTCACTTATGTTTAGGGCGAGGAAAAGTTGCTGTTTTGTAATGGAATAGAAATTCCAGATGTCTCTAGGAGTAAGGTCAAGTGGCTTCTATGATGTGAAATGTCTGAAATTTCAGCTCCACAGCAAAGCAGGAACCTTATCACTACAAATTCTGTACTAAATGAACACCCAAAAGTGAGCTTTACATCATCAACACCACTGATGAGTAAGCCTCGGATAAATATTCAGTTTTGCTGTGGAGCACAATCCCAGACGTTTCACAACGTAGTGTTTGCTGTTGGCTGATCGTCAGCTGACCCTGCTCCTTGGAGCGTCTGGAATTTCTGCTCCTCAGAAAAACTGAATATCTCTCCGAGCCTTACTGATGAGATTTCCCAAACTATCAAGCACTTCCAATTTTCAAGCAGGGCTTGCTTCCATTTCAGCTTTCTCAAGCCAAACCAAACACCAATCAGTTTGAAGGCACAAAGCTCAGAAAACCTTCAATTGGTCCCAGGATTGCCAAGCTATTCCCAATCCCTTTTTTGCCTAATCTGTAAATTAGTGACCCAAAACTGCAATCCTGTTACAGGCTTTACATGTAATTGCACATGAAAATGATCATACATTCACATTTTGGACAAACTAATGGGCCTAAAATGTTGATGGAGAGACTCAAAAAGAAACTGGAAGTGTTTTCAGCTGAATCTTGGCATGTGTGTACATGATTTTTTCAATCTTCAAACCTTTCACAAAAATCTCAAAGGGATTTCCCTATCAATTCAACCAAATGCTATTGTACGTTCATTAGCAATCCCCCTATCAATATTCTTTTCATGGTAAATCCAAACCATGGAAAGTGCGAACTGTTGCCGTTTAAAATGCACTAGATGATGCGCACTTTATGACTGTACTCTTTTATCATAGTGCCTTAATCATGACTACCAATTATTTAAAAGCTACTGATTCAGCTTTTCCTTTACCTTCAAAATATGACAATCAAATTAAAAGAAAGTACAAAAGGGCAATCTCTAAAAATACACAAATCGTATCATGTAATAAGTGGGAGACATAAATCTCAAAACCATGACCCATTTGTGCGGCCGCAATGTACTGCATCCCAATTTGAATGGACAACGACAATGCAGATGTGAGAATAAATTCAAATTCTGCAGGTTGCTCAACATTTTTTACCACTCCCAAAGAGGTAGTTCTAATCCCTTGAGTTGAATTTCAGCACTGTTGTTACATGTACAACAATAACCATGAAGTTAAAAGTCATTCATGATGTCAATTGTCTGGATTTTATAGGAGAAAAATAACTCCTTGTCTTGATCGGCATTAACAATAAATCCATCTTCAAAATATATCTTGTAACGCTTCAACAACCCAAATACTGGATACTGTGTAAAGTATTACTTACTCCTAACTTTATTGCCTACAACTTTGAAATACATTTGGGCACCTAATTTGTTACGAATATTAAAGGAGAACAAAATATCCAAAGATTTCAAATATGCCAAGGGCAATTTTTGGCGTTTGTTTAAAAACTTGATAGACAACGAACAAAACTCTCGTTTGACATTTAAGGAAGACAATATTTTTAGGTGTTGGACGATTGTTGGTATCAATATCAAGTGGCACTCCTATTTGTAAAAAACACATTGTAAAAATAGGACCAACACAAAAAACTGACAAAGAAGGTATCTCCAGATTTGGCAAACAACATAGATAAAACGAAAACAAGTAAATAACATGGATAAAAGTGGCAAATTGGAAAAAGGTCAAATATCTTCTAGAGAAGAAAGTTGCCTCAATGCGGATCTGTTCAGAATCTAATTTAGTCCCTCAAGAAACATTGGAATCCAACGAAACAGATTGCTATTTTCCAAAAGACCAAAATACTCGTTCATCTTCTTCTTTGATTTGGGAGGTTCTCAAAAGCTTATTTAGAAAAGAAAAAGTACACCAAAAATGGAACCTCAATGCTTTTCATTGTATGAAAAAACAAAAACGAAACAGTTATGAATCAAGATCGTGGAAGAATGAGAATTATTTATTGACTTTTTATCTCTAGATTATATAGACTTATCCACTAGATTTCAAAATCTAAAAGGCTACAAAATGCATCGATACATGGATAGAGTTTTCGAAATAATGGAAGGGAAAACAAGATTTCGAATAGAATTCATCCACGAAAAAATGATACAAATCGCAATGATGACAAATGAAAAAATAGATTGCAAAATCTATTTGAAATGTTTGAGCTACTCTTAGAACGATACCTAAGATAAAAATATTTAAAGTGAAGACAAACTTTTAACAACTTATTATTTTGCCTCTCCTGTAGAATGAGTCAAAAAAGATTGAATGAAAATTTTGCACTTTTAAAAATGTTTCAAAACCGACAAACATTCACACTTTTACCTGGACCTCCCTAGCAAATCGATAATATTTCAGAAAGGGAACGTATTACTCTTGGAACATCCATTTAGCACATGCATTTACATCCAATATCTCCGAAAACTTTATCAAAAATCTTGCCCTTTAGGTAGCCAGAAAAGACACTAACAGACTGATGTTCAACGTCATTCTCGACAAAACAAACTAAGCGGAATCTAAGGTAACTCTCTAAGTAAACAACCATGTCTCAAGTATATTGACATCCTTCCTCCGTTTTCTAAGGGTTGTCAGCAGTCAACTTGAGTCTTGGAAGTCATACATTCCCATTTATGGAAGGTGGTCGCCCTTGGGATAAAAGAATCTATCGATAATCCTACCTTGACCAGGGAGTCCTTGTATTCATTCCTCTCACGGAGAGCTTGATCCCATTGTCTTATGGCCTGTGTACACTGATGTTTGAGCTGGTTCCTCTCGGTGACCAAGTCCTGGTAGAGTTTCTTGTAGCGAACTCCGTCATCCTGAAATCAAAGAGGGACTCTAACTGAGCTCACTTCCAAAACACATCTCTGGAGCCCTTGTCATTCACACACCTCCATGGGTCTTGTTACTTTAATTAAAGGGGGACTGACCAGAGAAGAAGACGAAACTTCGACTTCACACCATCACTTTTGCTCTCGCTCTGACGATCGGTCTCTTTCCTTGCCTCTTTCTTTCTCTCTTTCTTTCTCTCTCTTGTAGTACACACGCACTCTCTCCCTTAAGAGTCTTTGGTTCAAGGAAGGATATTGGAGCACAACTGATTCTGTACCATCCATTGCCTATTGCTTGTTCCACGTTCTAGGGTGTCGGTTTCTGGTAAAACCGGGCTTTATTGCCCATTTTGATCAAGGACTAAAGACATGGACAGGCTTTGCCTGTCAACAGCAACGTTAGTACTAAATCGATCATTATCATTCTAATATGTAATTTACATAATTTTTTCTACCAAATGTAGTTATGTTTTTAAAAAATATATAATAATAGTAATAATAATAGTAATGTGTGTTGCGACTGTCAGACATGTCAAGGCGTATTAAAAAGTATATATGTAAAATTATTTAACAATGTAAAGATTTAATTAAACAGTAGGATGCAAATATACTATTTATTTCACAAAAAAAGCAAGTTGTACTATTAACTAAATATGTTAAGATTATTTAATTTTCAAAATTGTAGGAAAAATGCATAAATGTAATCATAGAAGTGATTTGGTAAGCTGCGAAAGCATTGTAAAAAAGATAACTCATAATAGCAAGAGGTTTTCTTATACCCCACATTAACTGTATTTTTCTGGTCTTTTTTTAATTTTACGCCATGTAGCCGTATTTAGCTAAAATGAGCATAAAAGAAAGAGAAAGAAAGTCTGCGTTCTGCTAAATTTGTGGATCAATCTAATAACACAATGCGTATTAGTGCAAAATAAAAGTATTTCATGTCTTACATTTCTTATAGAAAGTGAGGAGCGAAGAGTGAAACCTGGGAGATTAATTGGTACACATTGATATAACGCTGGATATCGTTTAAACATTGTTTATTGTCTTATTTCAAATGTAGTTTCAAATGTTTAAATTAAAAGATAATTTCCTCTGGTCCAGCAACAATTTTTTACCGTACAAAAAGGTCTTCACAAATATGGTTCGTCTTTTGGTTTTATGAATGATAGATGTAAAAGTCAGTGGGGCGTTTTCCTTCTGAGGCAAAACTCGTCACCCTGATGAGAATTGAAAAGGGAGAAAGAGCGGACCGTTTCCCGAAACCCATTGAAATGGGCCTTGGGCCTCGGAGCCCTCGTCTCATTCAGTGAGAGTGAGAGGAGGGATGGCCTCCAAGGTATAGGGTGACCACGTGGTACGTTCTAAAATCCCAATCCCAGTCCACAAGCCCAATCCTGTGAGCTAAATGAAACGTGACCGTTCTCGGCGGGAGAGGGTCACCATGTGGTGTCCCACTCATACTCCATGTTCTGTGGATCCATCCAAAAGGGACCCAGTGGAATGGAGTGAAGGCGTGGAAGTAAGGACCAATGGAACACACACGCAAGCACATAGATTCTGGCCTTGAGACAGATAGGAGGCCAATGATGAGAAGGAAAAGAAGAAGGAGGAGGCTTCTTCTCACTCTGAAGATCCAGACTTTGTGCTCAAAGAAGGAAGCTGATGACAATCCAACCACCAAGAACACCCCATGTCGTATTGGAATGTCAGTTAATGAGCTTCCCAATTATTTTCCAACAGACATCATCATGTTTCTTATTTGAGGAAGCCTATGGGCGACTGAAGAGAAAGTTTTTCCCTACATATTGGGATCAAGATGCTTATTTTTCGGGACTCTTACCCGAAACGAAACCGAGAAGACACGAGTATTGAATTATATTCATATTTATTTCCCCTTGCAAATTCCTTTTACTCGTGGTGTAGAGGAGAGCAAACATGTGTTTTTGGGAATACTTTAATTTACGAGGTTCATAAGCAAAAATATTTCTCCTAAACTTCTTTTTTATGAACTTTTCCCCTTTTCTGGATTTAAAAAAACACGTATTTTTGTCTCATATATGGAATTGCCTGTGCATAAGCAGTAGCGCTTGCAGTGCCATCTCTTGTCATCAAAACGATCGTGTTGCTGCCTTTTTGAAGTTGTCTGGAGCTCTGAAGTTGTATGCTTCAATGAAGAGCTCAAGCGACAATCAGGGCCATCTGGCGGTAAAAACAATTTCGGGTGTTTCGGCGAGATTCTTTACCATACTTTATGTTCATACACTGTGATTTAGCAATACTCAAAAACAACGATATCGTAGCTGACCCTTAACAGACTTGAAAAATGAAGATAAATTTCTTTTAAGATAAAAGTTGTGATTCTGGCAACAAGATCAAGATGAGTTCTACTCTGATTTTCAGAGACTTTGCCATAGTTTTGCCTCCATCTAGTGACGGATTTTTAAGCTTCCGAAAAACTCTTTCATTCAAAAAAAATCTTTGAAGAAAAAGATTTCTCCAAACTTTGACACTTCAACCACTCATGAACTCAATTAGAAATGAGATTTGTTTGAAGTTTTACATTCCACAAGTTCATACTACTAAGCCATCAGAAACAAATCCAATCTTTTTGGATTTATGAAGCTGGGAGAATGCAGGATGCGTCTCTTTTTTTGGCAAAAACATATTTGGAAAAGGATGCCAAGATTCTATGGAACCTCTTCGACGTTCAACAACCCAAACACATTGGAACAAAGAAGACAGACTACTCTCCTTCACTTTCTTTGGAGTCAGCAAGCCCAAAAGGATTTCATTTCGAACTTAAAAAAACTCACATGTCAGCGAATTCGCAACCAAGGAGACAATTTTCGAGTGATTAGAGTCGACTTGAGAACTTTTGGAAGATGACCACCAGAAGTTGGTAGGTTTCTTGCTAAAAATCTCGGCTTGGATAAATTCACTTTTCTGTGTGTCAATTTCAACAACAAAGGAGTTACTTTCAGACCATAATAGTGCAATTTCTTCATGCTATGCCCTTCTTGTAAGATTATGCTCCTTTTTCAACTAACGAGTGTTAAATGCTGTTACTTTTAAAATTTCTACTTTTTATCGCATGGACACACTTTATCCATAAGTCGGCACTTTATGAATAAAAAATTACATATAATGGAGTCCAATCCTTACAAATGGCGTAAAAACTCTATAAAAAAACTCCTTCAAAAAGGCGTTAAAACTCAATAACAATGGAAGTAAAACTCCATAAAATGGCAAAAATTAGAATTTTTGATTAGTTTGGGTTCATGTGATGTAAATAGGCAAGTCTGAGTTAGTCAATCAAGACATTTCTCTCTTGTTGGTTTTGGCAACAGCCTTTGAACGGTCCATTCTAAAACCTACGGTATTTTTTGCCACATGATATTTGGGCTTGTCAAGCTTAAGATTTGATCCCATGTTCCATAGAATATTCTACAATCTTTATAGTGTAATTTTCTGTTTCAAGTTTTCAGTTTGAGAAAGATGGAAAAACGTATCAAAACGAGAACCTTTATTTTGATAATTGAGTTATCTTATTCATTAACAGCAACTCCTATAACTTCTTGTAATATTCAACCCTTTTTGATTGGACATTTTACAAAATATCAGTTCTTTTTCGATTAACTCAAATTTTCATGGCAATCAAATTTAGAGAATTTTGCAATTTTGTAAGACTACAAGGCCTGATGGTCAAAAATACCATCTGATTCTGATTCCATAAGAAACTTATGCAAGATCCTAAACTGAGAGTCACAATTTGAAAAAAAGAAAAATTTTGAATATTTGAAAATGAAAAATACAAGTCATTTGGGTCGATCATTTAACGATGATATTCAAGCCCACACCGGATGGTAATGTCCTTGTCTAGGCAAGAGGTGGTCTGGGCTTGTAACTTGTTTAACTGTACGATTTTGGCACCTCGATTTATGTAAGAAAATAGAAATGTAGAGTTATTTCTTATAATCAGATGCTATTCTAGATATTAGAAACATTTATAAATAACGTATAATTTATCAATTTATAATAATTATTATATATTATTATATAAATATTATATTTTCAAAACTTTGTTGTCAGCCTTTTGATTGGATATTTCAGTTCCAAAAGCCAAGGAAGATCGTAGTAACTTGAAAATGTTCTAAATTTTGTTATTTTTGCACAAATATGTCAATACTGCTCTACGTTAACAATCTCAAAGGGCAGAAAATCAAATGGGATGGAAAGTTTGAGCAAAATTTCTTCGTTTTGGTGAGTTTTGGATTGATTTCAAATCAACTCGGATTTTTGTTCTTGATCAACCTTGTCAATAACTTTCCTCCTTTCAAAAAATAAACATAATACGTTAAGGTTACCCCCATTAAATCTTAAGTTCGAACAAATTTACAACAAAATTTGCAAAATAACACAAGCTCACAAGAGATAAATCTTCATTTTGAGTTTTGGTATAAACCCCAAAACTGTGCAATTTAACGGATTGCAGGCCTAGTCTCCCCATATTTTAGATACCCCACGTAGTTAATTGCGGTGATCGAGAAACTCGCTCCAATGAGCCTCCCATCAAAAACGGGTTCCATTTATGGACATGTAGACTAAGAGAGAGAAAGAAACCTTGCCAGATCTCCTTTCGGCGTCAACTCCATTAGAGTCTACATAGTTATCGGCCTTTATCTCGGAAGAAAAGCTACAATGGACCGCCGAAATTGGTCTGCGAGAAAGTTCCTCTATCGCAATACAAATGAAGACCCAATGGTTGATGACTTACTTGAAAATTCTGGGAATGTTCTAGTTTGGCCACGGCCGACTGATGTGAGGCCGCGAGGTCGTCGTATCGTCTACGAAGGAGGTTGTAATCGTCCTTAACAGCCTCGTAATTCTGCAGCAAGGTGCCATACATGATACTAAGGGAGTCTCCGGGTCCACCTTCGGAATTGAGAATGTTCTGGAACGCACCAAATATATAAAGGCACATGAAGTTTTTATTAAAGCTCTCTAAGAGCAAAGTAACGCATTTGTTTGTCTGTGTCGGCCACCAGAGTGTGCCACTCTATTTTTTAATGATGCTTTTGTAGCCAACTGACAAGCATTTTATTTTCATGCTGTTCTAGACAATAAATGGGTGTAATCAAACAAATTCAGCGAGGGATTCTGGGGCCAAAATGGTTAGGGATAGGTCAGAGTCAAGAATAACCCTCCAAAAAACTTGGAACCTATTCGCATTCTTTGTTTTGATACTCAATCAAAACAAGAACTTTTCCCTCACGTAGCAAACATTAACTATGAAATGCTCGAGCCTAGTTCTGACCCATCCTTAGCCAGTTTGGCCCCCAAATCCCCAGCTGAATTTGCCCGACTGGACTCATCAATTACCATGGTGTTTGAAACAACTAACATTTCCAGTTGAAGTTTTTAGGATTATTTAAAAAGCCTGCAGTTGTAGTAGGTCGTTTCTATACACTTTTTGCGTAAGGATGTCTCCCTAAAAGCAATAAGCAAATCACATATAAAAAGGATAAAAAACAATAATTTGCTCTTTTGCAAGATGGGCATAGAGTTTCAGGGACCATCTCCGGATTTGAAGGTGTTCTGGAAGGCATCAAAACAAAATGAAGTTTCTATTAAAGCTCTGATTTAGTTTGCCACCACTCTTTTTTATGAATGCCCCTCCGACAGGGGCTCATAAAGCTTTTTGGATCCAGGGCCCTCTCAATGCTTTTTAAGAAGCCCAGATATGAAATTCGATAAATAATCAGCAACTTAGCCCAACCATTACTGTAATATGTTGCTTCATGTCCTAAAAGCTTTCAACGTTTTCTACCAACGAATCAGAATCTGCTTCGAGTTGATTAGGTTCTTCTTTCCGACTAATAGAGCTTTAAGGCAGAAAAATAACAGTGTCCTTACTTGGAGTTGTTGCCTGAGATCTAGCATCTCTTTGCGTTCGTCTTCCAAATAGAGTCGGAGTGAATTGATTTCTTGATCGCCTCGTTGGTTTTCCACGAGGAGGTCATTATAGCGGCTTCGATAGCTTTCGGACTCTCGGCGGTAGAACTCAATGTCCTTCAAGGCTTGTTCCAGTTTCTTCAAGACATCATTGGGTTGTCTGTAAAGAAGTAAGACAATCAGTCAATCAGGATATATGGTGGGTCGCCTTGCTCGGCCTTATGGGCTTAGCAACCAGACTGACCGATTTACGGAACGACAACATGAAATGAGGTCAACCTCAGAGAAAATATCCTCAAGGAACCTTACCTCAAGCCCTCAGTGGGTTCCATTGAGAAATGGGACAAGATCTGACCAAAATATTTGGTGGGTATACAGGTCTTTAAGAGTATTCATTTCGTACAAGGTATTTCTTGCCATTCAAATCGTTCTGGCTATAAGGACATTCGATATGAGAATTTCTTTTGATAGAAAGATTTGTTTGTCTCTGACTTGAATGCACCATCAAGTACATGACTCTCAAAATAAAAGAACGTAGTGTCTATTTCCAGTTTCAATCACTAGAATCCATTGAAGTTGGAACATGCAAATGTTTTGCGACACCCAAGGCCGAAATCTTAGAACCGTGACAGGGAAGAAAATCCCTCAAAAGAAACGTCTCAAGAGTGGCTGGTATCTTTTTTCTCTTACTTTCTTGGATTTCCCGGGAGGAATTCGTGGTGACTGCTTCGTTCTACTGAAGGCATTTTTGGACCCGGAGGCGATGTCTCATTGCTTGGCTCTCGAGCAATTGAAAACAGCAAGCTCTTGTCTCCAGCAGCTGCAATACTATGACTCCGGGACAAATTCGGATTCATTGCTAAAATGGAAGAAGGTGGATCAGATCCGGTTTACGGGAGAGAAGTCATTGGTGTGTTTGAGTTTACCTTTGGAGGGACTTTGTGCCGAGTCGGAGTTGGTCCTTTGGTGGTGAATGATCTCCAAGGGAGGGTTGGAATACAGTAAATGCTTGTTGCTAGTCACAACTGGGGCTGGACCTTGAAGACTCAGAAGAGTATCGCGATCCATGGAGGCCGAATATCGCTTCTTGGAAGCGGCGTCCTTCAGGAGATCTCTTTCTTGAGTCACTAACTGGAAATGAAAACGGGCTTAAACATTGGTTCCATTTTTTTGCCTCATCAATAAAGGTTTATTACGTTATGAAGTTCCATTTTTTCTATTCAAGATCAAAATAATGTCAAAGTTGGATATTTGATATCTTCTGTCATTGTCTCCTTTATATAGTTTTGACAACACCTGAATAAAAAAGACTAACGTGGAAGAAAAGATCTTCATGCTTGAAAAAATGGTAAGTTTGAAATGAAAAACAGCCAGAACTGAAATAATATTTTCAATCAATATTCCTTTTCCAAGCATCCGAAACGAATAAATTTTGTGATATATTTTGTCATTTCTTAAGCATCTAATCAACTGCATGTTTTGACACTAAAGTCTCTTTTCGCTTCAGATCAAATCCGGTTACAAAATTTTTTGCTGTTTCTAGCTCTAAAAAATGCCATTATGCCAATCAATTAGCAAAAATGGCAAAGTTGTTTTCAAAATTTCATTTTCATCAGTCCTTGTGTCAAAGCTGTGTTCTACAAGGAGAACATCGCTCAGCAATCAAAAATTGATGGCACTGCCCATAAATCCAAATTAAAGTAACGATCCAGTTACGCCCTAAAACCTTATTTTCACGGCCTTAAATCTACAAGAATCTCACCTTTAATTGTGCTTTGAGTTTGGGGACACTCGTCCCATCATCCAAAGAGCGAGGAACTCCCACATAGGCGCCCTCGGGCGACGAGACCCGTGGACTGTGGAGGGGCTCATTGTCCGGATCCCCCATGCTCTATCGCTATCTCTCAGGGTCTAAAACTAAAAAGTAATCTAAAACATGTTCTAATCACATCCCAAACATAGCACCACAACTGTCAAGGTGGTGCTGGTCAGGTGCTGTACAACATCATTCTCATCATCAATCCTGGAGGCGAGCTTGCCGTGTACAGCATTCACCTTGTTGTTGCGGTCGTCTGGGCGCCTTTCCCTTCTGATCAGCTTCATTCCTTTGGCAATACAATGATATTCCTTGGGTGAGAAGGCTGATATGAAGGATATATCTTTAAAAGGTGTGTTGTCAGATGGAATTAGGTGTCATTTACAAGTTTGGAATAAAGACTGTTAAGGTAATTATTGGTATGCTAAAAGTGTAAGATTGGCCGGACAGAGGCCGTCACCCTGTGAAAGAGAGTCCGCAATTGCCTCCACCTATGTTTGGCCTAGAGAGCTCTAGAACATAGGTGGCTCTGAGGTGACAGGGAGGTAATCAAATACATTGCCAGACTGCAACTTCACTTGTCACTCCTGTAATTCAATTAGATAATCGTCATAAAAGCTCTTGAGAACAAACAGTTACCGATATGTAGTCCATCTGTTTTACAAACACTTTGATCCTTCGAACCGTGATCATCCTACTCCCAAGAAATCTTGCAGAAACATTTAAATCAACGTGTAAAGAAGTAAGTTATTCATAAACATCGCTTAGAGACGCCTTGTGTTAGTTTTGGACAATGTGCGCTTTTGCTATTCTTAAATTGAAAGAGTTATTCGACCTACAAATATTTTGGCCAACAGGTTGGATGATTGTTTAATCACAAGTTGCGCAAATATTTTGACTGCTAAAATTTTTGGTTAAGTAATTTACCCATATCAAAGGTGTAAAGTAGCGTAAGAATTGCAAATTTATAACGAAACGCCAGTTTTATGAATCTTGTGTGGGAACAATTTGCCCTGAAAATCATAGACAAATCGTTCCTTCAAGCATAATGATCAAGTTTAATTTGAGCTAAAACGCTTCAATGTGATGAGGGCATCTCTTTCATGGTATTTATTTGTTCATCTATTAAGCATTGTGACAGGTTTTTTATATAATTAGACATGGGATCTTAATGCAAGAAAACATTTATTTGCATTTTGGGTCCTCTTTGCATTCGTTCAATTTACTTAATTTTCAAGCCCCATCGGGCTAAATCATATTGACTTCTTAAAAAATAGTGTATTTAGATGTCTATTTGGCAAAGGGGCCACGGTCCTCTATTGGGTACGCAGTCCACTTTTGGGTCCATGATTCTCTTTTAGGTACCTATTTGCAAAACACTTTAATATCTTCTTGGCCGAGACATAATCACTTGATCTACAATCATCCAAGAATGTGCCAAGTCGAGAAATTCGAGAAGAGATCTGCACGTCTGACTTCTTCAAGTTATTTTTTTTTAGCGCTAATTTTGCATTTTCAAGCATTTTGGAAACTTTTTGGAAAAAATGAGTTGAATAAAATGTGGTTTCAAAGGTTCTTATGAAAATCAGTTATAGAATGGGATTTTACAAATATTCTTTTTGGAAATTTAATTCAAAATGGTTGAAAAAATCGAAAGTCGATCTGGTTTTTTATTTTTATTTTTTTACTTTAAATTTTTGATGTTGTCGTTGGAACTAACAAAGTCAGTTTTAGTGTAAAGAATCAAAAGTTAATGTACCTTAATATCTAACAGATGCCAAAAAGCGAGACTTTCTTTTTCCTACGAAGTTTACGGTTTTCATAAAATTGTATAATTGGAAATGAATGATGAACGAACGAAATTTGCGGAACTAGTTCTTCGGCTAGCATTGGAGGAATTGTTCTTGATTTTTCCAAAAATGACGGATTGATATTAGTTTGGTTACAACTCTCCCATATGAAGTTTATCACATTCATCGGCAGAAAAAAAAAATCAAACTAAAATAAGTGAATATGTTGCCCAAGCTTAAAGATTTAAAGTTCTTGAACACACTGCTTTGATGCATTTCGAAGAAGGTTTCTCTGAAATGAAAAGTTAAAACTCTTTTAACGTAAGAAACGGATTCACGGGATATTGGATTGGCACTAAAACATTTGGCATTCACTCAATAATACCTTGTGTTTTGAGCAGCAAATTGATTAACGACCTCCAGAAAATGTCTGAATTTTTTTTCTCATGGGATCCAAATTTCCCAAAGATGTCGCCAAAAGATAAGAAACTAGTATTTTTTAAATATTTTGTCACAAATACATTGTGTACAAAAGTGCAAAACGATGTCAAGGGCTCTCATATTAGACTCACTTCTTTTGTACAAAGATCTCACAACACACTTTCACGAGCATTTCTTTCAAGAAGTCTTTAAGTACTTGCCCTTGGACTCAAAACTGGTTTCTATACTAAATCTTGGTCCAGAGTTTAAAGCCATTCTGAGGATATTAATTGATTATTGGCATTGGACCCATTTAAAATGCCTTCATCCAGGACAACTTGCTTTGAATATTTCTATTGATGTAAGTGTATTCTGTGATTATGTTTCATCAAGTCAATTACAATTCAGTTATTTGCAGGGATTGACGCAATCCAAGTTTATCCTCTACACAGCTCTACAAACCATTCCAAGTTATTTAGCTGAGAGAGAAGCACATATAAGCCAAAGGTAAGGGAAATAATGACATACATATTGTCTATTAAAATATAAGAAGTAAAGACGGCCAAATAGGGCTTTAAAAAATGTTTTCGGCCGTAAAATAGGCTTAAAACCGGCTTGAAATTGCCTTCAAAACTTTAAACAAATGCTTAAAAATGGACTGATATATACCTCGAAAACGAAAAAACTGCCTCAAATTGCGCTGGATATGCTCAAAAAAAAAAACGCTGTAAAACCTAAAATTTGCTCTAAATCTCAAAAAGCACCTTTTGATAGCACCAAAAAAAAAATACATTTGGATTTCGCGCAACTCAGTTTTGAGGGCTGCCATTCAACCTTGGTGGCAGTCAAAAAATGATTTAAGGTGAAAAGGTCACAAACAAGACAGTCACCAGTAAATAGGTCACAGGGTAAAACGGTCACGGTAAAAAGTTCACAATGAAAAATCACTTTTCAATGGATATTAATGCGTTCCACCCGGAATTTCTCAACAGCCCATGAACAGATCTCAAAAGAAGGGCGTAATTTTGACTCCAGAGGGGGGAGGGAACACCCTCGTCCATGGTCCGCCGGATCCAGGGTGGGTTGGGACCATTGTCCTAAAAATGTTGTGAATGACTTCTTGTCAGCATATGGGACCTTTGCCTTGGCATAATTGTAATTGTAAATCTTAGGGTCCCAAGGGACAATCTTCAACCAAGGAAGGTACCAGGGTCCGTGGGGCACCCCCTTGGCCACCTCCGGAGCTGCGTGTTTCTGTGACCTTTTTACCGTGACTTTTTTACCTTGTGACCTATTTACCGCGCGCCAAAAAAATACTTGCCCAAGAGAAAAATAATATTAAAAAGACCCCTTAATGTTAAACAACTTCCTAGCCCTTTTAGAAAATAAGTTGCAGCGATTAAAAAGTATATTTTTAATAACGGTCCTTTAACGAACAGCTGAATGGGTGGTCACAATACATAAGACTGGAAGGTCACCGTACTAATACAGCTCCCAAAATTGTAACTTGACACAAGAGTTTGACCCATTTTCGAACTTCTCAATAAATACTGGACACGAAAAACCAGAAATTGTGTGTCACGAAACTCAAAGGTTGCACGTGTTTTCTATATCAGTGGTTACGCTTAAAGGAATTCATAGGTAAAGCTAGAGCACTATAATAACAAGTTATTATAGTGATCTTGGTAAAGCTAGAGCATTGATTATGTGCCAAAGTTGGTAATGGCAGATCATAAAATGTGCGTGAGAAGAATCAAAGGTTTCAGAAAAATATTAAAATGAAAGAGTTGTTTTTATGCTGATGAAAGGAATCTTTATCTATGGTAAAAGACATCTTCAATATTTCAAGGAAATTTTGCTTACATACTTGCGCATGAATGTATGTACGCTACCACAACCAGCACCAAATTTGCAGGATTTTTTTGTTACAATTTCGATAACTTTGTGGTTTTTTTGTCGCAATTTCTTGTCGGTTTTGTCTTGAAATTTTGCGAAAACTCAAAATATACTTAAAACTAATTTAAAGGCCTAAAATGGATGGAGCATATTTTGGCCGTCTTTAATAGTTAAGTCCATTCCTTTCAGATTCACATTAAGCAGAGGACTGCAAAGAGTGATCAACCACGTCCAAACATCAATTCAATTCTTCCGCATTTTAAACTTCCTTAAATTTTTGCAAGTACGTGACGTGACATTAACAAGAACTAAATGCCTTTAAACATTCTACCATTTTCTTCTTAATAGGAGGGGTTATATCCAAATCTAACTACCAGGCTTTTGAAACTCAAACCCGTTGTGCCAAAATCGGGTCAAGCAATTGACAGTGGTGCCCTTTCAAGGTAAATTTCTCCCCATACAGTAACTTCTTTGTATATCTGTGGTAACAAGTCTTCAAGTATATAACATTTCCATTGACGGAGAACGCTTTCATTACAAAGCTTTAATTTCCTTTAGGGAGCTGTTTTGGCACACATTACTGGAATTGGTGACAATATTGCTTCCCTTGGTTCAAGGCAGTCAATTCCACAGATGGATCAAAACCAAAATGGGACAACATAAGCCTGTTCAAACGGATTCAATGATGTGCTCCATTTGTGGCCAAATCCCAATCGTTCCTTCTTGCTCAACTTGTTC
Organism: Tigriopus japonicus; assembly: GCA_010645155.1. Classification (NCBI taxonomy): domain Eukaryota; kingdom Metazoa; phylum Arthropoda; class Copepoda; order Harpacticoida; family Harpacticidae; genus Tigriopus; species Tigriopus japonicus. Next base: position 6,576,636 of record CM021317.1, read on the forward strand.
ACATGTCAGCTGTCACTTTTGTTTATCAGCTGCTTTGAAATCTAATCCTGCGTTTAGCTGTCTTGTGTGCGGTTTGGTCCAAGATAAGGCTTCATTGAGAGCAATGAAATTGTAAATAAAAATCCGTCAAGGGATCCAAAGCATAATGGGACAATTTAAGCCTGTGTAATCAGATTCAAAAATGCCCTCAACCTGTTCACATGTCAGGTCAGCTCCTTTGAAATCTAATCCTATCTTTATCTGTCATTAATGTGGTTTTGTGTAGAGCTCTCTAGTTTTGTGCAAGAGTTTTAAATAATTAAAAACTTAAAGTTTGACTAAATTTATTGTTGTAGAAGTGAGATACGACGTATATTTGTGCAATACGAAATGTTTTTTTGGGGGAAAAAGTGAGTCGTTCAATTGAAATGAGTTGGAATAGAAATCTTTGTTTAACAATTGGTGCAAGTAACATGATGAACAGTATTTGTACACGTGTGTTTTTTCTAGTAAGGTTTTTGGAAAGCCTTGGGTTCCGGGAACCTGAAATGGAGAAAGCCTTGGTTTGGTGGGGTTGATTTTGAAATGTTACTTTGAGAGCAACTTTGAAGTTAGTTTTAAGAGCCCAATGTCACAACACTACAGGTTTTACAACTGAATCGATCTGTTGAGAATGTAATTAGAGTTTGGAACTAGAAATAACAATGCTGGGAGGGATTTATAAATGTGTGGGGTCGTTAGATCTATACAAACAAAGGCCGTGATATGAAGAATGTTGACGTTCCATGATGTTCCATTGTTGAGTTTCATAGCTTGATATTTTCCATTGCTTTGTTTCCACGTTTTCACATTACTGTTTTTGCTTCGTCGTTCAGTCTGGTTTTACCAGTACAATCGGGCGGCCATACCCGCCATAATAGTAGACCAAGAAAGGCTGGCTTGGAAGATCCCAAGGCTAACCTCGCCTTCATTGACCACATGGATCTTCCAACCCATTTTCCAGCCAGTGTAGCTCTGGTAGAAGACCAGGTCTGGCGTGTCAAAGGGCACCGTCCAGTTGACCCAGCCGTATTCGTGGTCACGGCCAGGCTCACAGGCCTTATGTAGAGTGGACACGTAGTCGGCGAAAGTCTCACTTTCACTGGCCTTGTCCGCCCCTTTGGAGGTGTACATGCATAAAGGTCCCACCCCTGAGGGCACCTCTTGTCCAGGTCTGCCGTCGACTCCGGCATAGATGGTTTCCAGCTTCCGCTCAGCTGGGTTCTTTTCGTAGTAGCCACCCCCGTTGTCACTGGTGATGTAGAATGGGTGGTAGTTTTTCGGGATGGCAGGGTCGTCACCTCCCTGGAATCAAAATTGTGTTAATGAGTTACCATCCCTTGTTTTAAAAGTTTGAAGCTTTCATATTAGAGGTGAAATTATCAAGGAATGTCCACCGGGGAAGGGCAATTCAGAAGATCAAATTATTCGGACGCAGAAGTGATGAAACTATCGACGTAAAATGAATGTTTTCAGATCTTGATTTTTTTAATATCAAATGATAAGACTTGGGAAGGAAAGAATGACATTGATACTAAGTTGGTAAATTATCAATAGAAGGACAGAAAAGAGCTTCAAAAATGTCAAGTACAAGTTTTTAGGGCAAAAATAAGGAGTCCAAAGTATCAAGCGTGCAGAAGGCACAATAGCTTTTAATGTAGTTATTAGGAGCAAAGTAATTTTAAAACAGTTAGTTTTATGCTTTAAATCAGAGCTTTTTCTTTTAGGTTTTTTGGTTACAAATAAGCCTTGTTTCATGGAACTAATATTCAACTGTTTTAATTCGACTCACAGTCGCAAAATGATTTTTATCTGTATTCTTTTAACCAGAGCTTTTTCTTTTCATTGTTTGGGTTACAAATAAGCCTTTTTTATGGAACTTATTTTCAACTGTTTTAAGTCGACTCACAATTGCACAACGATTTTTACCTGCAAGGTTTTGTGACCATTGCAGCCTGAGACGCACCTGAACACGGAAGTAGTAAGTCTTGCCCCGTTCGACATAGATCTCTGGAAGTAGTTTGTCGTTGATCCACCAGACGGCACTGTGTTGAATGGGATTATCGCCCGTGATGGCTGCGTATCCTTTTCGTCCTCCAGGAGGTCCAAGGATCGCCACAAGGTAATCCATCCCATGAATACTGGCCTTCTCCCAAGCCTCTTCTGGGTCTGGCTCTTCAAACTTTCTCACCGAGGTCACATCTGGACACGTGTTTTCCGATTCGTCACCAGAGAAATCGATCGTCGTGTTTTCCATCTCCATATTCAAGTTCCGATTCCTGCCAAAGGGACTGTTTGTGGCATGCAGGGAGCCAATAGCCACAATCACCTGGAATATGAAACCTTCATTCCTGAGATTGGACGATATTTGCTTTGTAATCTAGGCTAAACGAAGGCTCCAAAACACTTTTTTTAAAGTAAGGACCTCTCCAAGCCCAGTACAGAAGAGAA